>CM040426.1:110173815-110440881 GCA_022702705.1 Papilionanthe hookeriana x Papilionanthe teres
AGAAAAGTGTTTTGGTTTAGAGAAAATCTTAATTTCCGAGTGTTTTTTGTGTTTTAATTAAAACAAATCTTAAAGTTGATTATAACGACACCGGTTAAGATCCCGGTTCCATCCTTCGGCATCGTTATTTTTATCGGATTCACTTAGTCTGAGATGAATTTACTAGGCTATTTGAATGAGTTCCACACTTTCATTTAGACCGTGGGAAATCCCGTTAGCAACACGTAGGTTACATCATCCGAGGTATTCTAGATCATGCGACGGGACGTTTAATTTAGTTGTAATTGTAGTTTTGTGTTCGTTTGTTTGTGATTAAATTTTGAAGTTGTTTTATATTTTGAAATGTTGTGGCGGTGAATTTTATCTTATGATGACTTTTAACTTAGTTTTGGTTTTAGTTTTAGGGACTATCCTAAAGTGTGGGTTTCATGCAAGCTACATTGTTTTATCATTGCAAGAAAAGTAAAATGCATTTGCAATAAAATGAAATTAACGAGAAAGTAAATTGCAAAGTAAGTGCAGTAAATTGCGATAAAATAAAAGCGTACTGGAGGAGTCTTCCGTCATCAATTTGCGCTTAAAACACAATTAGAATATTTAAACAAGTTTCTAGGTAAAGTAGAGGAAAGGTTATGGTTTTGCAATTCTAATCTATAGCTAGTCGTTTTCCTGCGTAGTTCTTTGTGTTTTTAAGTTTAAGGACGATTTCTTCATCGAAAAGAATAATCGAATTCGATTGTTCTTATAAATATCACATCATATTGAGAAAGTGCTTAAGAAGGATCTTAAACATCTTTTAAATATTTAGGATTGTTTTAAGTCAAATGAATTTAATTATATAAATGAATCGATCGTCAAGGGATTTTGAAGTCTTGTTAAGCATAGCTCGGTGAGCTAGGGCATTTGAATATCACATGAGTAAAGTAACGCTCCATTTAATGTTTCATTTAGGAGTTCTGATAATGGCTTTCGAAATGAGTTAGTATTCAAATGATTTGGTTTAAGTTAAAGAGTTTAAATTTGGAATAGTGTTGAGGATTGTTTTATATTTAATTTCTTTTATGTCTTAGATGTTATATTTAATTTAACTTAATTGGTGAGTTTTTTTAATTTAGTTTAACATATTCAATTTAATTTGACTTGGTGTTTAATTAATTTGATTTGATTTAACTTTAATTTAATTATTTAATTTAATTTATTTAATTTTAATTATTTAATTTAATTTAATTTAATTGTTTGATTTAATTTAATTTAATTTTAATTTAATTTAATTTAATTGTTTGATTTAATTTAATTTAATTTTTGTTAATTTAATTTAATTGTTTAATTATTTAATTTAATTTAATTATTTAATTTAATTTAATTTTAATTAACTTAATTTAATTGTTTAATTTAATTTAATTTAATTATTAAATTTAATTTAATTTAATTTTTAAATTTAATCTTAATTTAATTTATCTTTAATTTACTTTTATTTTAATTTTAATTGAAATTAAGTCTTTTAATATTTTAAATTTGAGTTATCATTAAAAATTGAGTATTAGTTGATATAATTAATTTAGGGATTTTTTAAATTAAAGAATAAATCTCTTCCTAATAAAGATCCCTTTATTTTAATAATTCGATTTTATTATTCTTCAATTTAATCTATTATTTAATTAAAGTTTAATCATTTTAAAATTATTTAATGGGTTTCTACCCTTTAATTATTTAAATTTCAATCATCCAAATCAGATTAAGATCAAATGTTTTACTTGTTGATTTTTTATTAAACCTAAAGTTTTAATTAAGGGTTGAAAGTTTAATTACCACGTTCTGCTTTAAGCTTAATAATTTCATAACTATTTTAAATTGAACTAGAATGAACTTGAAATTTTTATGTGACTTCGCTCCACATGATAAAGACATGAGAGGAGAAAATGTGATTTTTCTGTATTTAGATTTATTTATATAATTATTTTGATGGAAAATAGAGATTTTCAAGGAAAATTTAATAACATGACCAGGGAAAGTTTCTGTCCTTAAGAAAATTAGGGGACATTCCTAATGACCGAGAGAAGCACTTGGACCAATTTTGGTGATTTTGAATTATATTATTTTTATTATAATTATTTTGAGTTTTGGAGTGTTAATTAATTTAAAAATAAAATAAATGTTGAAAAATAGATTTTATATTTTCAAAATGCATCTAATATCGAAGCCCAGGAGAGAATCGAAATTTTGCAGATTTCTGATTTTGTTATGATTTATTATAATTATTTTAGTGAAAATGCTAGAAAATACATTTTTTTAATTTTAAAATTACCCTAGGGCTTTAAAATTCAATATCTCACTAAATAGACCTAGGAAAAATGTGGGATTTGCTCCTAAGTGATTAAAATTAAAAATGTGACATTTTTGGTGAATTTTATTATTTTTGTGATTTTATTATTTTTTAATTATTAAAAATATTAAAATATTATTAAAAATCAACTTTTTTCAGAAAATTGAAATTTTAATTTTCTTAGATTCCCCTGATATCAGAGAGGCTCCAAAACCAATTTGGTGAATTTTTTAAAAGTATTTTAAAAGTTATGAATTTTAAAAGGCTTAAAATGGCTAAATGACTTAATCGAAGCCAAATTAGTGGAGCTAGCCAAATCGATTGACCTCAAATTTTTATGGTGGATTCTACGATCCTAAAGATCAGTGGAGAATTGAGTTTCAAGTCAATTTGATGCCTGGTTAACTCTAATTAATTAAAGACCTATTTTGGGTGTTTAAGCTAGATTAGGGTTAATACGAGTGGTCTTTCAAGTCTTTATTTTTCCTAGAGTTCTCTGGTCATAAGGAACATCACCAAATATTTCTAGAATTTATTTCACAACATGCTAATTTTGGAATTAAAATACTCGAAACAGCAACATGCATTTGAAAAATAAATAACTTTTCACGGAGATGGCCTCGACCTTGGAAAATTCGGGGAATGTTCGAGTTCGGAGGCCCAAAACTCCCCCATGGTCTCATGCCGCTGGTGAATTGTATACATGCATGGAGAATTAAATGTATGCAGAGAGTAAATAAATCATAAAAAATAAAATACTTAATTAAATTAAATGATTTAACTGGCATTATTCTCCTACGTTCAACGACGAGAGGGTATTTTTATTTTATTTTTGTGATTTTTCTACACAAAGATATGGATTTTGAAGTTTAGGGAATTAAATAAATAAGAAAATACCTAATTTTCTATTTATCCACGCGGCGCCGCGTCGGCCTCGGCGGCTCGAGAGCGCCGCGTGTCGCGCTCCCGTTCGACGCGCCATGCGAGTCGAGCGGCCGGGCCCCGCGGTTCTCGTCGTCTGCGGTCCAGACGCAGTGCGGCCGTCAGGTGCGCGCGTGTATCGAATGGACGGCATCCGTTCATCGTCCCCCAGTGTTCTCGCGAGAGCCGTCCACGCCTAAATCCACAGATCTCGCTCGATTCTCGATGGATTTTCATGTTCTTATGCTCACATGGATTCGTCTTGAAGAGACGAAACCGCATCTATACGGTAACATGCATTGAAACTAAGGCATTTGAAATGGAGAATCCTCCGAGCTCGGGATGAATAGTTAACTCGTACCTTGGCTCGGGAGAAGTGTGGCTGATGCGAGAGTTGTTGCACCTTCGATTGGGTGCGTGGCTTTCCGAGATGAAGTCTCTGATGCAGTGAATTACTGGTATGAAAGTGACCACGGCCGATCACAAAGCTTGGAGGGCTGGAGCAAGCAGGTGGCCTGGAGATGGGGCTTTCAGTGGGAAACTTCTCCTCTTGGTCCGGTGAAGGTGCTGGGACGTCCAGTTTGAGGATTGGCTCAACGCTGGCAAAGTGTCCTGGTTTTGGGTGGAATTTCGGTTGAAAGTGGGCTGTTGGTGGGGATTAGGGCAAATTGACAGCGGGGATCAGCGCTCCCAGGATGGTGAAGGGTTTGGAACAATTTTGGCGAGGAGTTTCGGCAAGGTTTGTGCTTGGCTCTCCTTTGGCCGAGAGGTGAGGGGTTTAAATAGGAGAGGGTGGAGAGGAGGCCTTGTAGGGGAGTTAGGGCTTGGGGATCAGGTTTGCTGCGGTGAGGAGAAGATCAGCCATGGTAGCCAGGGATGGGGCGACTCGGCAAGTGAGAATTTCAATGTTGGCTCACATGTGAACTTTCGGCCATGGTGTTTTCCGGCGGCTGGTGGCCGGCGCCGACTCAGAGCATCGGTCACCCTCGGAGTCGGGTGGGTCGGGGGTAGGAGGTTTGTGCAATCGAATTGGCCATGGACATGTGTAAAGGCTTTGATCCCGAGTGGAATGGGGCATGGCTAGATTTGAGCCTAAATGGGTCGCCCACCCATTTAGACTGGAGTGCACCACCCGAGGCCTGGTTTGGGCGGGGAAAAGTGATTTGGCTCGACGCAATCGGTAGGGTCGAGTGCCATTAAAACCTGGGGTGGGGCTTAAGCATGGTTTAGTGGAAATGTGGAAGTGGTTAATCACCTTTAGGAATTAAGGAAAGAGCCTCCTCCTTTTGCCCAAAATGGCATGGTGACATGTAAAGAGGCTCTCGTAGCTTGCGTATGGCTTATGCATGGCTCCATGGCTCCATTTGGCTTGGGAAAAGTAAAGTCGATTTCATGGAAATGGATTTAAGGAAAATTTTGGTATTTAGGGGTGATTTGGCATGAGCTTGATTTGGAATTATTTGATGATGAATTTAGGACTTAGGGATGATTTTAATTGAAAGTATGATGAGGGGAAATGTGTATGGGCCTTGGAAGAATTTTGGGCTTTTTGAATTTTGAAGGAAATGGGCTTTTAAGAAGGTTTAAGGGAAAGTGGGCTTTTAAGTTTAAGGATGTGTTCATGGATGGGAATTTTTGTAGAAGTTTGGGCCAAATAGTTGTTGGTTTTGGTTTAGGGATGTTTCATGAATAATTTGAAATAGATTTAAGGTGGTTGGGTTTGAATTGGGTTGAATTTGGGGTTTATTTGGTAAATGGGCCAATGTAGGTCAAATTAGACTAACTTGGGCCAATGTTGGGCTAGGGTTGAAATTGATGTAAAATAAATGTTAAGAAATGTTTATGGGAGTGTTTCAAAGAGGTTTTGGCTCTGGTTGGGTTTTAATTTTGAGGTTTGGGCCTATTTGGGTTAGATTTGGGTTTAGATTAAAAATTTATAGACTTTTAGTTTTGGGTTGAATTTATGTGAGTGGGGGTTTGGGTCAAAAATCTTGGGCAAATCATGTTAGTGTTTTGTTTATGAAGGATGTTAAGGAAGTTTTAGAAAAGATTTGGGGTTAATTGGAGTTGAATTGGGTGAGTTTGGGTTAAGTTTGGGTCATGGGTCCAAATTTGACTTTAAGGCCCAAAGTGATGGATCCAAATGTCAGTGAGTGGACTTGGATTTGGTCTAAATTGGTATTAGAATGTTGATTGAAGTTTAGGTGAATTGGACCAAAAATTGGGGTCAATTGGGTATGTTTGGTTTGACATTGGGTCCATCTTTGGATTAAAATGGGTCAAATTGGGGGGTTTGACAAAAGTAGGGTAAATTGACAAAATTGGCCCATAGTTGTAGTTGGACAAATGAAATTGGGAGTATTTGGGATTTCTGGAATTTTCTGGGGAATTTTCTATCAGATTTTTGGATTTTTAGGCTTGAGAAGGGTATTTTGGGTATTTGGAGGGTATTGGGAGGTTTTCTTGGAATTTTGGTATTTTTGGGTATGGATGATCAATTTGAGTGATGTGGAGGTGTTTGGGATTGATTTTGGAAAATTTTAGGTAATTTGGAAATTTTGCGAAATTCAGGTAATTTAAGGGTTTTGGGTAGGTTTAGTAGGTGTGAAAGGTCAGGGGTCAAAAATTCATTGGAAATTGAAGATTAGGTGAATTTGAGTGGGGGTGAGAAATCATTTGGTTGAGCCATGAAGTATTATTATATGAGCCATGAAAGGACTAGTTGGGCATTCCCTTTATGTTGTTCAACCCTCTTGCTTGAGGCTTGGGGTTGGATCATCCCATGTAGATCACCTACATGAGTCAGGAGGTCAAGTTGGGTATGGGTGTGGTTTTAGGAAGTGTGTGGAAATGTAGTGTGTAAGTGTAGTGTATGTGACCCCTTCACCGAGACCCAGGCCTTGGGGGCAGTCTGGGCAAGGAGTCTTTATAGGAACTCATCTGAAAGCTTCCACATTTGATTTCAACCCTCTAGGTGATTAGGGGGTCTATAGTCAAGTTTGTGGGTTTGCGGGGAGTTTGAAATTAGTTTGAATTTCTAAAAGGCGGGTCAGTCTAGTCTCCCAGATGAGTCGAAAGGAAAACTGAAATTTGAATCCCCAACACTAAAAAGAAGAAAAGGAAGACCTCATCAAAAATGGGAGTCAACAGTCCTATAAGCACACAAAGCAAAATCTGTTTGATTGACCCGGTCACTTTATTTGGATGCATATTTTTGAAAATTCTTTTAATTTCGCGATTGAATAATTGACAAACCACTTGTGGGGATGATAAGCATTAACAATCTTATAGTTGATATGATATTTCTTTACTAACTTCTCCATAACTGCACGTTTCTGAAATGACTTCGCCGATTGATTATGATTACTCTTGGCATTAGTATACAATGTATTCTTTCTTAAAAATTTTGTAATAGTTCGAGCATCACATCGAGGTAAAGCAACAACCACATCCATTTGGAAATATAGTTTACTACTAACAATATATGAATTCCTGGGAATAGTATAAATGGTCTGACGAAGTCTAATCACCAAATATAAAATATTTCGCTTCCACGACATATAATTTGGGGAACCTCATTTTTCTTAGAAATACTTCTGCATGCGACAATGATCACAAATTTTTTTACTATAAGCATTAACATCTCTAAAAATTGAAGGCAATAAAATCATATAGCATAATTTTATACGTAGTTTTTATCAACACCAAAATGTCTCCGAAAATCGGAATCATGACATTTATGGATAATTTAATAAGTTTCTTATAAAGGCACAAATCTTTGAATAATTAGATCATTTCCTTGTTTATATAAAAATGGTCATCCAAAAATAAGTCTTAGATTCAGATACATATTTCCTCATCTATTGGTATTTCAAAACATATTGTATAATATCATTAATTAAGTTCACAATATCATCAATACCATGTAGCATGTCATTCATTGATGGTGAACAATTTTTCATCTTGAAATTGTTCATTAATTTATTTTTTAAAAAAGAATTTCTCGTTTTCAACCTTGACGGATGATCGGCAATTTTGATTATCCACCCTTCCTTATGCAAAGAACATTAGATAAATCTTCTAAAAATGATTGAAATGGAAATTCGAACAGAAAAATCATCGCTAAGCTTACTTGATTCTTTTTTTGATTAAATTACGGAAAATCATGTCTTGTTTTGAAATGTAGCAGAGGCATTACATAAACCAAGCATGCTTCTAAAGCAAATGTACCATAAAGGCGGTAAAGTTGTTTTCTCTTGATCCTCGAGCAATTTGTATTTGGTGATATGAGTATATCCATGTCGAAAACAAAAGTATTTGCCTAACTAGTCTATCCAACATTTGATTTAGAAAGGGTAGTAAAATGATCTTTCCTAGTGGTAACATTTAATTTTCTATAATCGATGAATATTTGCCAACTTTGTGACTTATTTGTTCATTTATTAACTCATTATGTTCGTTTTTTATAGTCGCGATAACACCTCCTTTCTTGGGAACACAATGAATGCAGATGCTTTATGTCTAATGCATGAGAAGGTGTCTGCCATTTTCAGATTTGCTTAAAAGGATAAAAATGCAAAATCATGGGAAGCCATTTACCAACGAGGCTTCAGAAGATATTAAATGATATCTTATGACTCCACTTATTTTGCTCCCCTTATCTCGGTTAGGCTGACCTTTATATACCGCGGCCTTAGACAAGTCCTGGAGCGTGCCTCCTCGATGATGAGGGTAAGGAAAATAAACTCTCTTACCTAAGTCGACATCTAACACAGTAGAGGTAAAGTATCCTCCTGACAGAAGCATTTTCTAGCCTTGGTTTCGGTTGCTCGAAAGCATAGGCACTACATGTTGCCTCGTAAGGTTAACTTTAATTTGAAAATTGAAAATCCATTGTAATATTTGATGACCCGACCAACACTTTTTGGATGCTTAGCGAAGTGGTCGATGATTTTTTAATACATTTTGACTTTCGTGCCCCTTCGCCAGTATCAAATGGCGATTCTCGCCGAGACTTTATTGCACCGCACTCACCCGGCTGGTTCCCTTCTCGATGACGAACTACCAGATGAACAAATACTACGAGTGGAATAGTTATGTGTCATATGTTGGGAAATGTACATCGATGGAGCTTCATCGGCCGAAGGGAATAAAAAACAACAAATAGTAATGCCGACAAAGCGAGGGTGGTCGATTTTTGTTACACCAGATCAGGTGATGCTATCGTTCATATACCACTTGACGAGCCATGCATGACTAATAAAGAGAATATGAAGCATTGTCTTGATTGCAGGATGTAGTAATAATGGAAATAACGGTACCATTTATGGCGACTAGCAACTGCGTCATTCCAACAAGTGGCGGGATAGTATAAGATTTGAAGCCGAGATTAAGAAGAATATCACTGATATACAATGAAATTGCTATAGCATATTCGAAGTGTGATTTTCTATGAGATTCCCTCGGCAATTATTCTGCACATGCGAGATGCTTTAGAGAAGCTTGCTAAGGAATTGCTTTGTTCACCCAAAGATTCTATTATTGACATAGCTATGCGAGGACGTCGAGTTTGTCGCGGAATCGACTCGATAGTTTACATAAGATCGAAGAGATAGCGACTACGGTGTCGGGTGATACGGAAGATTGGCGTCGATCGATAATGGAATATTTGCAAATAAGAAGGTTGTGGAAGACAAGTCGACAATGAATCAGATTCGAAAAGAGGGATTTGTCATATGCATTAATCGATAACATTCTATACATAAGATCTTTTGATGTGATGTGGCTTAGATGCCGAGCGAGGAGGAAGCGCGGAAAATTATCGATGGTGTGCTTGGTTAGCACACCACACCTATTGGGGGTCCATTTGTTGACCTCATTTTTGATGAGGTCTTCTCTTCTTCTCTTTAGTACTTAGGACCTAGCCTTAGGTTTTTCCTTTAACTGTCCTAGAGGATTAGAATTGGGACCCACCACTTAGAAATTCAAACCACTTCTTAACTCCCTGCAAACTCCACAAACTTGATTGTAGACCCCTAATCACCTAGAGGGTTGAAATCAAATGTGGAAGTTTAAAGGATGAGTTCCTATAGGACTCTTTGGCCTTAGGACCGCCTACGGGTGGCCCGGTGCGGTGAAGGGTTGGCTTACACACACACTACACCTATGCACTACACTTTCACACACCTCTTAAAACCACACCCACACCCAACTGGACCTCCCGACTCATGAAGGTGATTCACATGGATGGTCCTTAACCCCTAAGCCCTTTGCTTAAGAGGGTTAGGAACAACATAGTGGATGCCTCAAATGAGTCCCTTCATGGCTCATGTGGGCTTGATATGGCTTCATGGCTCAACCAAAATGATTTCATTCCACTTACATTTACCTAATCTTCAATTTTGCAAATTTTCGATTTTGACCCCGGGACCCTAAACCCGCCTAGCTCTACCCAAAACCCTTGAAACCACCCAAAATTTGCAAAATCACCTAAATTACTCAAAATTCCTCAAAATCAATCCTAAACATTCCCATATTACTCAGATTGATCATCCATACCCAAAAATACCAAAATTCCAAAAATACCTCCCAATACCCTCCAAATACCCAAAATGCCCCTCTTAGCCAAAAAATCCAAAAATTCAGAAAATTCCAGAAAATCCCAAATATTCCCAATTTCATTTTGTTCAACTACACCATGGGCCAATTTTGTCAATTTACCCCACTTTTATCAAAACCCCCAATTTGACCCATTTTAACCCAAAATGAACCCAATGTCAAACCAAACCTACCCAATTGACTCAAATTCTGGTCCAATTCAATTCTAAACTTCAATTCAACATCCCCAACACCAATCTAGACCAAATCCAAGTCCAATTTGATTGACATTTGGATCCAATTTCACTTTTGGCCTTAAAGCCCAATTTGGACCCATGACCCAAACTTAGCCCAAACTCACCCAATTCAACTCCAATTAACCCCAAATCTTTTCTAAACCTTCCTTAACATCCCCATAAACAAAACACTAACATGATTTGCCCAAAGTTTAGACCCAAACCCCACTCAAATTCAACCAAAAGCTAAAAGGCCCAATTTTGACCTAAACCTAAACCTAGCCCAAATAGACCCAAACCCCAAAATCAAAACCCAACCAAAGCCAAAACCTCTTTGAAACACTCCCATAAACATTTCTCAACATTAATTTTACATCAATTTCAACCCTAGCCCAACATTGGCCCAAGTTAGCCCAATTTGACCTACATTGGCCCACTTACCAAATGAACCCAAATTCAAACCAATTCAATTCCAAATCACACCAAATTGACTCCAAACCATTCATGAAACATCCCTAAACAAATTGTAACATTTATTTGACATGGTCCTTCACAAAATTTTCACCCAAATGCCCATCCTAAAATCAAAAAGCCCACTTCCCTTAAACCTTCCTAAAAGCCCACTTCCTTCAAATTCAAAAGCCACACTTCCCCTCATCATCCATTTAATCAAAATCACCCCTAAGTTTCAAAATCATCAATTAAACAATTCCAAATCAAGCCCCATAACAATTTCCATTAAAATGCCAAAATCCACAAAATCCCTTTTATGAAATTGACCCAATCTTTTCCCAAGCCACATGGAGCCATGAAGCCACATGCAAGCCATTGGCAAGCCATGAGGATCTCTAAGTTGTCAACCCTCCTTAAATGGCAAAAGGAGGAGGTCCTTTAAGCGCCTCCTAAAAGTCATTAACCTTAAGCATGTTTCACCTTAACCCAAATTTAATCCAAATATATTTGGATAAGGACTTCTCCATGCCAAACCAGCTGATCCTTTTAACTCCCCACAACACCCAAAGCCACCTTGAAGGGTGAACCAAGCCCAAAATGATGGGTTGACCCAAACCAAGCCAAAATGGCCTCTTCCCCATTCCATTCCAAGCCATCCCCTTTACACATGGCAAGGCCCAATTGACTACACTAAACCCCAGCCCTGACCCACCTGGACCTGAGGGTGACCCATGCCTGCCGGCCAGCCACCTGGGTCGCCAGAAAACTCCATGGCCGAGACATGGGGAGGGGCCAAACTTTGGAATTCCACCTTGCTGAGCTGCCCCATGCCCAATGGCCACCATGGCTGTTCTGCCCTCGACCTAGCAACGGTGATCCCAACCCTTGGCCATCCCTGTGAGGCTCTCCAGCCACCTCTATTTAAACACCACCCCTCTCGGCCATGGAAGGTGCTGAAACAAACCTTAAGGAAACTCTGCCAAAATTGTTCCAGACTACTCCCCACACATAGAGAACTTGATCCCCACTGAAATTCCCCTGCCATTTCCTCTCTGTGAGCTCAATTTCAGAGTTGAAATCCAAGCCCAAAACCAGGACACTTCTCCACAGTGGATCAATCCTCAAATTGATTGGTCCTACACCTTCACCAGACCAAGGGAAGAAGTCCACCAGCAAAAGCCCCCTCCCCAGGCCACCCAGTTGTTCCAGCCTCCAAGCTTTGTGATCGGCTGTGGTCACTTTCATAGCTAGACAATTCACCAGGCCAAGGGACTTCATCTGGAACTTACTTGGACCCAATCAAAGGTGACACAACTCTCAGATCGAAGCTTCACTTCTCTGAGCAAAGGTATGGACTCACTCTTCTTCCCGAGCTTACAGAGATTCTCCATTTAATTTGAGTCAATTTAGGTACATGTTTACCGTATGGATGTGTTCGTCTCCTCAAGACGAATCCATAGAGCATAAGAACACGAAAATCCGTTGAGAATCAAGTGAGAAATTAGGGTTAGAAGGTTGACGGTCACGGGTGCACACCAGTCGTAGACGATGACCATGAGCCGTCGGATCGAGCGTGTATCGAGTGGACGGTCTGGATTGAGCCGGACAGCGCGATGGTGCATGAACCGCGGACCCCTGGATCGGCGAGTCGGATGGCGGCGTCGAATCAGAAGGCGCCACGCAGCGCTTCGGAGCTGCCTAGGATGAGTCAGCGCCGCCGTTTTAAATAGAAAATTAGGGTTTTTTCTGATTTATTTAATTCTCTGAACTTTGAAAATTCATAACTTCGTGTAGAAAAATCAGAAAAATAAAATAAAAATACCCTCATGCTCAGTGAACAGAGGAGAATAATGTGGAAAAGAAATCATTTAATTTCATCAAGTATTTTATTTTTAATGATTTATTTACTGTCTGCATTGTTTTAATTCTCCATGCATATAGGAAATTCACCATGACATGAGACCATAGGGCTTTTGAAGCCTCTGAATTTGGGAACATTCCTTGAATTTTCCAAAGTCAGAGGCCATCCCTATAAGAAGTTATTGATTTTTCAAATTCATGTTACTATTTTGAGTATTTTAAATCCAATAATTAGCATGTTGTGAAATAAATTCTAGAAAAATTTGGTGATGTTTCTTATGACCAGAGGACCCTAGGAAAAATAGGTTTTGAATTAATCCACTTGGAATAACCCTAATTGGCTTAAACACCCTAAATAAGTCTCTAATTAATTAGAGCTAATCATACATCAAATTGACTTGAAATCAATTCTCCACTGACCTTTAGGATCAGAGGAACCCACCATAAAAATTTGAAGTTAATTGGACTTGGTTAGCCCTACTAAATGGGTTGATTAAGCCATTTAGCCAATTTAAACTTTAAAAATTCATAACTTTCAAAATGCTTTTCAAAAATTCACCAAATTGGTTTTGGAGCCTCTCTGATATTAGGGGAATTTAAGAAAATTAAAATTTCAATTTTCTAAAAAAGTTGATTTTTTGCATTATTTTAATATTTTAATAATTAAAAAAATAATAAAAATCACAAAAATAATAAAATTCACCATAATGTCACATTTTAAATTTTAATCACTTAGGAACAAATCCCATATTTTTCTTAAGTCTCTATGATGAGATATTAAATTTTAAAGCCCTAAGGTAATTTTAAAATTAAAAAAAAATGTATTTTCTAGCATTTCCACTAAAATAATTCTAATAAATCAAAGAAAAATCAGAAAATTGTAAAAATTGATTCTCTGATTTCCTTGATATCAGAGAGATTTTTGAAAAATATAAAATTCATTTTTCAAACTTTATTTTATTTTTAAATTAATTAATACCCCAAAACTCAAAATAATTATAATAAAAATAATATAATTCAAAAAATCACCAAACTTGGTCCAAGTGGTCCTCTCGGTCATTAGGAATGTCCCATAATTTTCTTAAGAACAGAAACTTTTCCTTGGTCATATTATTAAATTTTCCTTGGAAATCCTTATTTTCCACCAAAATAATTACATAAATAAATTAAATACAGAAAAATCACTTTTTCTCCTCTAATGTCTTGATTGACATATGAGTGAAGTCACATAAAAATTTCAAATTCATTTGAGCTCAATTTAGTGAGTTATGAAATTATTAAGCTTGAAGGGCAAAATGGTTATTAAAATCTTAACCCTTAATTAAAACTTTAGGCTTAATAAAATGAAAGAGTAAACTATTTGATCTTAATCTGATTAGGATGATTGAAATTTAAATAATTAAAGGGTAGGAACCTATTAAACAATTCAAAAATAATTGAAATGAACTTTAATTAAAATAATTAATTAAATTTGGGAAGAATAATAAATTTTGAATTATTAAAATAGGGATGTTATTAGGAAGAGATTTATTCCTTAATTTAAGAATCCCTAAATTAATCATCTCAATAATATTTAATTCCTAATTAAAATGATAACTCAAACTTAAGATTTAAAATGCTAAAAGACTTAAACATTAAATTAAATTAAAGTTAAATTATTTAAATCAAACCCTTTTAAAATAAAATATTAAATTAAAATTAAAAAAATTAAATTAAATTTAATTAAATTTAATTAAATTAAATTGAAACATATTAAGTTAAATTAAATTAAAACACATTAAATTAAATTAAATTAAATCAAATTAAAATTTAAATTTAAATTAAATTAAATTAAATTAAACTAAACTAAATTAAATTAAATTAAATTAAACTAAATTAAATTAAATTAAATTAAATCAAATTAAATTAAATTAAATTGAATCATATTATATTAAATTAACTTAAATTAAACTAAATTAAATTAAACCACATTGAATTAAATTAAGTTAAATTAAATTAAATTAAATTAAGTATAACATCACCTAAGACATAAAGAATTCAAAAATAAATCTAAAACAACTTGAACACTATTCCAAACTTAAATCCATTAACTAAAATTAAATCATGAACCACTTGAACATCCATTTGCCCTCGAAAGTTTTTGTTGTCATAACTCCTAAAGGGAGCGTTAAGTGAAGTGTTACTTCACTTATAGGATATTCAAATGTCCTAGTTCACTGAGCGAGATAACAAAACTTAAACTCCCGGACGATTAATTCATTTGTATAATTAAATTCATTTGGACTTAAAATAATCCTAGAAATGTTGAAAAGATGTTTAAGACTCGTCTTAAGCACTTCCTCGATACGATAGGATATTTATAAGAACAATTAAATTTAGTTGTTCTTTGATGAAGAAAATCGTCCTCAAACCAAAATACAAGAACTTAGACTTCATAGGAGATGACTAGCTATAGGATTAGGAACTTGGTAGAGAACCATAACCCTTCCCTTAGCTTTACCTAGGAATCCGCTTTAAATACTTAAATATTCTAATTATGTTTTAAGTGCAGCTCGGGATGACGGGAAGACCCTCCGTGTATGCTTTTATTTTATTGCAATTTACCTTATTGCAATTTATTTAATCGCATCGCACTTACTTTTCTTGCATGATAAACAATCGTTGCATGAAAACCCACACCTCTAGGATAGTCCCTAAAGCTGAAACCAAAACTAAATTAAAAGTCATTGCAAGATAAAATTCACCGCCACAACATTTCAAAATATAAAATAACTCAAAATTTAATCACAAACAGAACAACAAAACTACAACTACAACTAAATTAAAACGTCTTGTTGGATGATCGGGAATACCTCGGATAATGTAACCTACGTGTTGCTAACGGGATTTCCCACGGTCTAAATGATAGTGTGGAACTCATTCAGTTGAGTTTAGCAAATTCATCTGGACTAAGTGAATCCGATAAAAATAACGATGCCGGAAGGATGGAACCGTGGGATCTTAACCGGTGTTGTTATAATCAACTTTAAGATTTGTTTAATTAAAATATTAAAAACACCCGGATTTTAAGATTTTCTCTAAACCAGAACACTTTTCTCATCTCCTGATTTATGACTTCTAAAACTAAACCACTACAACAACAAGGAGCTCGGAGCATGGTGGGCAGCACGGCCATCGTCATCAGCAAAACCTGAGTCTACTTCAGCAAAACTTTCTTAGAATTAAATAACCAAGCTATAGGACTTCGAGGTAGTTTGCCTAGTGCAACATAAATCCTCAACTCTTCGTTAGGCATTTGCATTGCAAATTAAGCCCTAACCGGTCTTAGGACTCCGAGGTGGTCGTTCGATACGACATAAACCCTCACATCTTTGAGATTCGTTTGTATGATTGTGTCATACGAATATAAGTCCTAATTAATTAAAATTGGCAAGATCAAAACATTAAATAAACATTAGGACTTTCCTAAATTCAAGCCAAACAATAGGATAGTCGGGAAATTACCGAAGTTCGCTTCGAATCTGTAATTTCTCCTACCTTTCTTCCTTTGAATCCCCAAAATAAAATGTTCCAAATTTGATCCGATTCCTATTGAAATTCCAATATTCAATCCCTCGAAAACTTAAACTTTGAAATTCTTGAGAGCAGAACTACCGATTATTATCGAGAGTTTTCTTAGGTGATTCCCATCACTTAAGATGTAATTAACTATAGGGGCTTGCCCTTATAGGGAATTTTAAGAACCCACGTAATATAAACCCTGTTTAATGTTTTCATATTAAGCAGGGGAACTTGTTGGCTTATAAAATTGGTTCGCAGACCAAACGGATGTCACAAACCATTTTAGTTTATTTAATCGAGCCCAATTGTCAAGCAGTGTGTCTATTTTTCGGGATAGATACACGGTTTGTGGTGCGGTGCTCGTTTATATAAACTATTCGGGATGTGAGATCAGTTTGATTTCATATCTTGAAATTTTCAAATTTAAAATTATTTTTAAAAATCAAATACTACTTTTCAAATTATTTATTTAAATTAAATTAAAAATTCGCCGACAATTTCTGTAGGTGACCCCCTTTTCAAAATTAAACACACAAACGTAAAAATATGCCGACAACAGGCTGAAAGCCCCAAATTGGTTCTAAGATTAGTAATTAATATCAAAGGTTAGCCTTCGGGTGAAGGGTGAGTGGGAGCTCCGAAGTGAGAGCCGGTATCCTCCCAGCCTAGCCTTAGAGTTAATGACTAAACTTAGAATATGTTAATGGTCTTTTCTTATTTAGAGGAGGGGGTACTCTTCTAAAGGTAAAGAATCATATATGCTCCTATTTGGCACAATAAATTAGATAACTGATCCATATCAATCCACACATCATATTTTCATTACAAGAAGAAAGATTCTTTTCTCATATATATCAAAAACCTTTCAAATACTTAGTTTAGTGTGTCTATTAGATAATTTCGTTTTCAAGTAATTAGAAGTAATTGTAGTTTGGTTAGTTGTTACTATTTTCTGCATAGTAGTAGTAGAAATAAGAATTGAACGTTAATCGTAATTAGAGTATAAGATTTAGGTGCTTTATTATAACTTGTGAAACTTTTTACTTTACTTCAACTTAAAACCTCCCTGTGGGATCGATAACCAGAACTCCATTAGAGCTCCGTATTACTTGACACGATACGTGTACTTGCGTTGAGTACACGGACTTTACAAAATCATTATAAAAATATAAATTTGAGTTCATAAATTATTACATATATATAAGCCCCTCACGATCAAGATTTTTGTGTCATTGCTGAAGCTTAATCTTCTTACAGTGGTAACAAATTCTTGCATATAAATATATTAAATTAAAGTACACGTGTTTCAAGTTTTTGGCGCTGTTGTTGGGGAGGTAACGAAGTCAAAGTAAAAAAAAAGTATTTGTGTTATTGTATATGCGTAGTAGTGGATCTATAGGTTTAGTGCCTTACGATTCAAAGTTAGAGCGTACTGTCAGAAAGATTAGAAAACAACGAAAACAAATCAAAAATCATTGCGAAATGGCAAATATTCAAGATAATCAGAGAAATGATATTGGAAATTTGCCAAGACCTATAAGAGATTATGCTAACCCAACAGCAGATGAAATTTATATAACTATTCAAAATCTTGATGTTGCTGCTAATTCATTTGAACTTAAACCTGTTATTATCCAAATGGTATAAAACAATCAATTTGCTGGAACACCTAATGAGGATCCAAATTTACATCTCGCTAGTTTTTTAGACTGTGTGCTACTTTTAAATATGATGGAGTGTCTTGTGAGAATTATCTCAAATTATCCAAATGTCAGATTTAGACTTTTTCCTTTCTCGTTAAGGGATAAAGCTAAGGCGTGGTTAAACTCGTTAGCACCTGGATCTATTAGAACTTGGGGAGAATTATCTCAAAAGTTTCTATCAAAATATTTCCCTCCATCAAAGACTGCTAAGCTAAGAAATGATATTACATCTTTTTGTCAGTTTGAAGGAGAGTCAATATATGAAGCTTGGGAGAGATTTAAAGATCTTCTTAGGAAGTGCCCACATCATGCTTTACCAGATTGGTTAATAATTCAAACATTTTATAATGGATTAGTGGGATCATTGAGACCTATTATAGATGCTGCTGCTGGTGGATCATTAATGTCAAAACCTTTTGATGAAGCATACACATTAATTGAAGAAATGGCTACTAACTATTTTCAATGGCCCTCTGAACGGGTAAATCCTAAGAGAGTAGCTAGTGTTCATGATTCAGATATGATGACTATGGTAGTTTCTCAAATTGCATCCCTTTCTAAAAAAATAGATCAATATGGAATGAATTATTCTCAACCACCTCAAGTGTTAGAGTAAAATTCATTTGGATAGATAACTGAATCTCAAACGCCTTATGAGACTATAATTGCTATTAATAGACCTAACAATCCTTACTCAAATTATTATAATCCTGGTTGGAAGAATCACCCAAATTTCAATTGGAATAATAGTAATGCTAATGTTAACCCGCACTGGGCTAACAATTCCATGAATCCATTTGGAAATTCAAACAATCAAGGAAATACTAATTTTAGACCATCTTATCCCCCTGGAATCAATAGTAACCCAAAAATTAAGGATAAGAAGTTGTCTACTGAAGAAATAATTCTGAATATGGGAAATCAATTACAAGCTCAAGGTGTTGCTATGAAAAATATTGAAAATCAATTAGGACATATTTTCACTACACTTAATAATAGACCTTCTGGAACACTTCTAAGCAATGTGGAGATCAATCCAAAAGATCAAAATAATGAACAAATTAAGGCTATTCAATTAAGGAGTGGAAAAGAATTGGAAACTAGAGTGCAAAAAGAAGTTGAAATAGAAAAGGAGAAGGTAGAAATTAAAAAAGGTTCAAACAAGATTTATTCAGACTTGGATTATCTTCTGGAGCCAACGATGATAACTGTTGAAAAACCACCACCTCCATTTCCTCAAAGATTGAAGAAAAAAATAGGGATAACATATTTGGAAATTTTTTAGAAATCCTTAAGAAATTAACAATAAATATTCATTTTATTGAAGCATTAGAACAGATGCCTGACTATGCCAAGTTTATGAAGGATATTTTAATAAAGAAAAGAAAGTTTACAGATCATGAAACTGTTGCACTTAGCGGAGAGTGTAGTGCAATAATTCAGAAGAAGCTTCCTAAAAAACTTAAAGATCATGGTAGTTTCACTATTCCGTGTGCTATAGGTGAAAATTTTTTCGGAAAGGCTTTATGTGATCTGGGAGCGATTATTAATCTTATGCCTTTATCAACTTTCGAAAGGTTGGGAATATGAGAAATTTCTCCTACATCTGTGACTCTTCAGTTGGCTGATTGTTCCATTACTTACCCTAATGGAGTGGTGGAGGATGTGTTAGTGAAAGTGGATAAATTTATCTTTCCTGTGGATTTTATTGTACTCAATATGGAGGAAGATAAATAAATTCCAATCATTTTGGGAAGACCATTCCTTGCTACTGGAAGAGCGGTAATTGATGTTCAAAAAGGAGAATTAACTATGAGAGTTAATGATCAAGAGGTGACTTTTAATATTTTAAAATCTATGAAGTATCCCTCAATGAAAAAGATAATGAATGTTTTAGGATGGAAGTCTGTGATTAACTGAGAAATAATCAATTCAAAAATATATTTGAAAAAGAAGAATAATATAAAAAAATATTTGAAGAAGAAATTAAAGATGATGAAAATTTAGAAAATGAGAAGAATGAAAATGTGGAGTATGTTCGGGAGAGATTCGAAATATTAGACACTATGGAAGGTGGAAATAAAAGCTTAATTCCATCTATCATAAAACCTCCTAAACTTGAGATGAAAATTTTTCCTAATCATTTAAAGTATATGTTTTTAGGAGAATCTTCAACCTTGCCAGTTATAGTATCTTCGGAGTTAAATGATTATCAAGAACATAAACTGTTGAAAACTTTAAAAAGATACAAGAAAGCTTTTGGATGGACTTTAGCAGATATTAAAGGAGTTAGTTCTTCGATTTGTATGCACAGAATTTTATTAGACGAAGAACATAAACCAAGAGTTGATCCGCAAAGGAGATTGAATCCTATAATGAAAGAAGTAGTTAAGAAAGAGATTTTAAAATGGCTGGATGTTGGAATTATTTATCCTATTTTGGATAGTGCTTGGGTAAGTCCAATACATTATGCACCTAAAAAGGGAGGAGTGACTATTAAAGTAAATGAAAGTAATGAAATTATAACTACAAGACAACTTAATGGATGGCGAATTTATATTGACTATAGGAAATTAAATGCCGCCACCAGAAAAGATCACTTTCCTCTTCCTTTTCTCGATCAAATGCTAGATAGACTTGCTGGACACAAGTACTACTGTTTTCTGGATGGATATACTGGTTACCACAAAATACCTTTTGCTCTTGAGGATCAAGAAAAGACAACATTTGACTATTCAATAATGTCATGATTCTAAATTTGGATTGTGTAATGCACTTGCAACATCAGTAGTATGATAGATAATGGAATATAAGTTTTTATGAATGATTTCTCTGTATTCGGAACTTCATTTGAATTTTATTCTGAAAACTTAGCAAAAGTTTTGGAGCTTTTAGAAAAACAAATCTAGTTCTGAATCGAGAGAAATGTCAATTTATGGTTGCAGGAGGAATTGTGCTTGGGCATAAAATTTCTGAACATGGTATGGAGGTCGATCCTGCTAAAATTAGAGTGATTGAGAGATTGCCGCCACCCACTACTGTGAGAGAGGTGAGGAGTTTCTTAGGACACGCTGGATTTTACAGGTGATATATTAAAGATTTTTCTAAAATTACTAAGCTTTTGTGCCGACTTTTAAAAAATGATAGCAAGTTTGATTTTAATGATGAATGCTTAAGAGCTTTCGAATTATAAAAAGAAAAGTTAATCATTGCACCTATAATTGTTTCACCCAATTGGGAGAAACCGGTTGAACTGATGTGTGATGCTAGTGATTATGCAATCGGAGTAGCATTGGGGCAAAGGTATGATAAAGTTTTCAAAGTTATTTACTATGCTAGTAAAACTCTTAATGAGGCTCATATTAATTATACCATAAAAGAAAGAGAATTATTAGCTATAGTATTTGCTTTTGAAAAATTTAGACCTTATTTAATTGGAACTAAAAGTATTGTGCATACAGACCATTCGGCTATCAAATATTTAATGCAAAAGAAGGACGCAAAACCTAGACTCATTAGATGGATACTTCTTCTGCAAGAATTTGATTTTATGATAGTTGATAGAAAGGGATCTGATAACCAAATAGCTGATCATTTGTCCAGAATAGAAAATGATAAATTATCTGAATTTGAAAAAGAAGTTGTAGAAAGTTTCCCTGATGAGCAACTTTATACTATTATGGAAAGAAATTTGTCTTGGTATGCTAATAATGTGAATTATATTGTAAGTGATATTGTACCACCTGATTTAACAAGGCAACAACAAAAGAAGTTTAAATATGCTACAAAATTCTATTTTTGGGATGAGCCTTATCTATATAAACAGTGTAAGGATCTGATTACTAGGAAATGTGTGCCACAAGAAGAAACAAATTTGATTATTCAACAATGTCATGATTCTGAATTTGGAGGTCATTTTGGTGTTGATAAAACTGCTTTTAAAATTTTACAATCTGAATTTTATTGGCCTGCTCTATTTAGAGATGTTTATAGATATATTAAATCATGTGATCGATGTCAGAGAGTAGGTAATATATCTAGAAGAAATGACATGCCTCTAAATTATAATTTGGAAGTTGAAATTTTTGATGTATGGGGATTAGATTTCATGGGACCATTTACTCCTTCATTTGGAAATCGATATATATTGGTTGTTGTTGATTATGTCTCGAAATGGATTGAAGCTGTTGCTTTACTAAGATGTGATGCTCAGAGTGTTTCAAATTTTTTAAAGAAAAATATATTTACAAGATATGGAATGTCGAGAGTGATCATAACTGATGGTTGACCCCATTTCAGGAATAATCAAATTAAGAGATTAAGTGAGAAGTATAATATAATTCATAAAATCTCTACTGCTTATCATCCCCAGACTAGTGGTTTAGCAGAAGTATCTAATCGTGAAGTTAAAAGAATCTTGGAGAAAACTGTGGATAATCATAAATTAGATTGGTCTACTAGATTAGATACTGTTTTATGGGCTTATAGAACTGCTTTTAAAACCTCTATCGGAATGTCTCCTTGTAGACTAGTGTTTGGTAAGACTTGTCATTTACCAGTTGAATTGGAGCATAAAGCATATTGAGAGATAAAAGAGTTAAATTTTAATTTGAAAAACACTGAAGAGAAAAGATTTATGCAATTAAATGAATTGGAAGAGATTATAAATGCATCTTATCACAATGATAGGACTTATAAAAAGAAATGAAATTATGGCATGATCCGAAAATATTGAAAAAGAACTTGGAATTTGGAAAAAAAGTTTTATTATACAACACAAGATTGAAGTTATTTCCTGGAAAGCTCATGTCTAAATGGTTAGGACATTTTATAGTTGTAAAAGTTTACTCTTTTGGAGCTGTTGATATTAAAGATTCTAATACTAGAAAGATTTTCAAGGTTAATGGGCATCGATTAAAGCCTTACTTTGATGGGATCTAACCTGATTTCAAAGAGGTTTTAATGCTGAGTCATCTTGATTAACTGAATGGTTTGTCGGGCTGACGACGTTAAACCAAGTGCTTTATGGGAAGCAACCCATATGTACCTTTGTTGTGTGTTTGCTTGTCTGTTGTAGTTATGTTTTTTTAGATAGTTGTTTCTAAATCCTAATTACTCCAAAAAATTTAAAAATTTGATAAATGATGGATCAAATCGAGATATTGGAATATTTTGGATCAAACAAAGTTCGATGAAAGTTTTTTAACACTGGCGCCGCCGGCGCTAGAATGGGTGCCACCGGCGCCCTATCATTTTTACCATACTGAACTTGTCTGTTTGAGCGCCGACGGCGCCCTATCAATCACCGTCGGCGCCCAAATTATGCTTGACAGTTTTTAACTTTCAAAACACAAGTTCTGGTGGTTTTTGGAGGGATCTTCATCCTTATAACTCCCCAAACTCCATCTTTGACTTCTTAACTTCAGAAAAATGAAAACCACCAATACCAATTCGGCTCCTATGGATTCCTACACCATTGAAACCTCTCAATCTTGAATTTGCAATGGAAGGAAGTTAATAAGTTTCGAAGCGCAGCGTTTGTTCAATAAAGTGATGATAAAAGTCAGATTATCAAGGAAAGGGGCTTCATAAATCGAGGTATGGATAATCCTAAAACAAGAGCTGAAGAAATTAATAAGAAGAGACGTTGGGAAGTCTTTTTTTTTACTACCGCCGCCGTTGTTGTTCGTGTCGTGAAAGAATTTTATGCGAATCTTCACGGGATCAACCAAAGATTTGTATTTTTGCGTGGTAGATTTGTGCAATTCACTCTTTCACGAATCAACGATCTCTTCATGATTAAAAATATTCCTATTTGCCATTATTCTAATTTCAATGCCATGAAGGATAATATGAATGATGTGTATCGATATTTAACGGATGAGAATGAGGAATGGAAAATCAGGGAGAATGGATATATTAGTTTCACATCTGCATCTCTCAATCCAGTATCGAAGCAGTCACATTACTTTATTTCGGCAAAATTGCTTCCGACGTTGAAGATAAGTAAGGTGACCAAGGAAAGCGCCATTTTGAATTTCTGCATTCAAACTGGAAGGCCGGTTGACATTGGTAAGCTTATTGTGAAATCAATACTTGGATTAATTGTGCATGGATCTAAATATGGGCCTGGACACCCGTCCACCATATTCTAGTTGTGTAGTCAGTCACAGGTTCCATATGAATGTTGGGAAAAGGTTATTATTCCATGGAGACATGAATCTACTTAGTGATCAACCGATGTAGACTTCGCAGCTGATTCAACCCTACTTTCTTGAAGGTTCCAGAATTATATTGTAGAGGATCAAGCAATTGGAGAAAGAGGTACGAAACGTTATGAACGCGATCAATAATATTTCTGTTTTGTTCAATCATATAGATTGGAGAATGAAAGAGTAGTTCGATCACACTAATTGAATTGAGATGGGATTGATCAACCTGATGAAGAAGAACGCGATGATTGCTGAAGAATCATCTGATGAATTTCCATTTCATCCATTTTATAACTTGTTTGTGCATCAGCAACCAATTGGAGACATTAGAGGAGAGGATAGTTCTTAAACTGACATGGAGTAATTTGATGGATTCTACTTATGTATGTTGTGTGTTTAGTTTGCTTTGCTTAGTTATGTTTGGTTTGTGTAGTATTTACTTTGCTTTGAACTTAGATTTGAATGTGCTTGCTTTTATTATGTGCTTAGATGTTAGTGCTTGCCTATCGTAGAGTAGTAGCACAGGAAGTAGAAGCAGTAAAGCCCTACCAAATCCTCCTCTCCAACCAAACTTTGCATGTACAATGTAAGCTCCAACGTTTACACTGGTGATTGGTTTCAAAGGCTGAAGAACCTCTTCCCAAGTTTCAAATTTCACACCAGATCGCTCACATAATGAATGAATCAAGGAAGGAAATCTCATACCTGCAGTAGTGGTAGATCTGGCACAATTCAAAATGTAATCATAAATGATTGCTTCAATATCTATAGGCTTCTCTTGCTGAATGCAATAGTTCAACACAGCGCTCTCCCTTGTAACTTTACTAGTATAACTTGAAGGCAACAACTTATATGAGATAAAATAATGACATGCTTTAGAAGTGGCATTTAACTTAGAGGCCTGAAAATTGACTCTTCTATCATTAGTTATCTTCCATAATCCTTTTCCAATAGTCAGAAATGCAATTATCTCATCTAACTCTCCCTCATTAGGATGATAGTTAGAATAAAAACAAAACATATTAGGAGGCAGTCGACAAAAAGTATTGATTACTGTAGGCGACAAATCAACTTCTTGCCTCCTCACCATCACCAAATTCTCTTCTACTGCAGGTAAGTTTGCATAAAACTCTCTGACCACAGAAACAACAGCAATAGTGGAGAAGCACCAGTAATTCTCCCAATTCCTTCTAGAAATCATCTCTTCAATAACTTCTCCTGTCTTACTGAACACACGCTCAAGAATCAATTTACGTGACTCTAGTGCGTCGACGTATCGTTCATCAGCCCTTGCACTAAAAAACTTTTCAGAATCAAGTCTTGCCTTTTCTCTCACGCTCTTTGACTTTGGAGCCATCTCTAAAAATTCACGAAAAAATTCACCATAAATTCCAAAATCAAACTAAACTTGTTAAATTAACTTCCAAAAGTAATTTCCACTAAATCCAAGAAATTTCTCATCCTTTTCCTCAAATTTTTACAATGAATTGTGATTTCAGGATTTTCTAAAATGTACTTAAAATGCATGATGAAAATAAAAAAATTTTACTTAGGAGTAGTGCTCTTACCTCAAGGAATCCAAATCTAACAATTTTGTTGAGATCGACTTTCAAATGATCCAATATAATGATGCCCTAGGCTCCTTTTTGCGATAATCAGAAGTTGAAGATGATAGGGGTAGTTAAAAATGGCAATCTTCGAGTTTTTAACTGCTGAAAATCAATTTTCACAAACCGGCGCCTAAGCGCGAGGCCTTCGGCGCTTAGCCGCGAAATCTGGCGCTTAAGCGCCGGCACTCTGGCGCTTAGCCGCCAGTGCCCAGATTTTCATAATTAATAAAATGCACTAAACCACTTAGTTAATCACCCTTAATCTTCTCAAAATAATTGTCTCTTCCCCATAAAACTCCCAATACTCCAATTTCAAATTTTAATATCCATTGATTCCAATCAAGTTTCACACAAACATAAACTTATATTCCTTAAAAACAAACCACACTTAATACAAACTAAAAATTTATGTCCAAACACTTTGGATGAAATTCCCTAGATACAAAAGGACTCAATAATCATAAAGATAGGTTTACATCACTAAGATGTAACAATCACAAATTAAAGTGCAACAGAACACAAACATAAAACATTAAACACTTAAAACATCAAACACATAAAACATAAGATACACAAAACAAACCACAAGATCAAACTAACATTTAATTCCACTCTCCAGTAGGAAGAATATATCCAGAACCACTATTATTTCTATTTGACCCTTCTAAAATATAAATCTGATAGGACGGGCGATGATTGAACACTCTTACATCTTCTTCTTCTAACCACTTGTTCTTCAGGAACATCGCCTTATCAGCTTCTTCCACGTGATTTGTATGACTGAATTGCATCTTGAGTTTCATCCCATATGCTCCAAATGTGTGTTAGTTTCATTAATCTTTGCTTCGATTGAAGTCACTCGGGCTTCGATCTTTGCAATCTTTTCTGCAATTCCTTGAATACTAATGGCGAGAAATCCATTGAATAACTCTTTAGCACTGTCACTAATAACCTTACTCTTGTCAGAATCCTCTTTCTTCTTGATCTCATTCTCCCAGGAAGACATGATGCACTTAAAACACTCTTCTTAAGACTCAAGAATGAAAATTGAACTTGGAGCAAGTGTTTTTCTTAATCCAGGGCCTTTTTATAGACTTTAGTAGTGCCCAAACCGTCCTTAAACATTTTAAAACTCCAAAATAACTTCAAAAACCACTTCCCCATGATCTAGGCTTCTAGAACCTCATTTATCACATGATTTATAACTCCGGCACCTAAGCGCCAACTAGGCGGCGCTTAGCCGCCAGTGCTCAATTTAGCACAAGTCTGTCAAATGTCCAAAATTTCATTCCGACTCCTCTAAGTCATAAAATAAGGTCAAATAAACACTACTATAACATAAAAACTCCAAAATACTACCACCAAAACATAAAAACAAACCAAACAAAGCACACAAAGCAAACATAAAGCAAAGCACACCGATAATTATGGGTTGCCTCCCACAAAGCGCTTCATTTAACGTCATCAGCCTGACATACCCAGAACTCATTCTGAGTGACCCAACATCAGATTCTCATCAGATTTAAGTTGATCAACTAAAAAATAAGGTTTAAGTCTATGATCGTTAAATTTAAATATTTTTCCAGGCTTAGGATCTTGAAATCCACAGCTCCATAGGAATAAACTTTTATCACAATAAATGGACCCATCCACCTGGACTAAAGTTTTCCAGAAAAAATTCTCAATTTGGCATTATACAACAAAACTTTCTGTCCTGGTACAAGATTTTTAGTAAGAATCTTCCGATCATGCCATAACTTCATCTTTTTCTTATAAATCTTAGCATTTTAATAAGATTTATTCCTTATCTCTTCAAGCTCATTTAATTGCAATAATCTCTTCTCGGTAGCATCTTTCAAATTATAATTGAACTCTTTAATAGCCCAATTTGCTTTATGCTCAAGTTCAATAGGCAAATGACAAGTTTTTTTCCAAAAATCAGCCTATATGGGGACATTCCTGTAGGGGTTCTGTAGGTCGTCCTATAGGCCCACAAAGCATAAACCAGTTTGATTGACCAATCCTTTCTATTTGGATTAACAGTCTTTTCCAATATTCTTTTAATTTCATGATTGGATAATTCAACCAAACCACTTGTCTGAGGATGATAAGCATTAGCACTGCGATGAATTATATGATATTTCTTTGCTAACTTCTTAATAATCGCATTTTTAAAATGATTTCCCCCATCAGTTATGATTACTCTTGGTATTCCAAATCTGCAAAATGTATTATTTCTTAAAACTTTGCAACACTTTGAGCATCACATCGAGGTAAAGTAGTAGCTTCAATCCATTTGGAAACATAGTCTACTGCTATCAAAATATAAATATTTCTGAAAGATGGTGTAAATGGAACCATGAAATCAAATCCTTAAACATCAAATTATTCAACTTTCAACATATAAGTGAGGGGCATCTCATTTCTTCTAGAAATTTTGCCTACACGCTGACATATTTCACAATTTTTAATATAAGCATTCACATCCTTAAGAATTGTAGGCCAATAAAATCCAGATTGTAAGATTTTATATGCAGTTCCTTCAACTCCAAAATGTCCCCAATAATGAGAATCATGACATTTTTGAATAATTTCATAAGTCTCTTCCAAAAGTACACATCTTTGAATTATAAGATCCTTTCATTGTTTATATAAAAATGGGTCATCCCAAAAATAAGTCTTAGCATTAGATAGAAATTTCTCCTTTTTCTGATATGTCAAACCATAGAGTATAATATTACTGACAATAAAGTTTACTATGTCAGCATACCATGGAACACGCCACCCATTAACAGTAAATAATTTTTCATCAGGAAAATGTTCATTAATTTCTTCAGCATCACAGAGAGATTTTTCATTTTCAAGCCTGGACAAATGATCAGCAATTTAATTATCAGAACCCTTCCTATCTACTATCTCAAAATTAAATTCTTGCAAAAGAAGAATCCATCTAATCAATCTCGGTTTCGCATGCTCCTTCTTCATTAAATATTTGATAGCAGAATGATCAGTATGCACCACACATTTAGTTCCAATTAGATATGATCGAAATTTATCAAAGGCAAATACTATAGCTAATAACATTTTCTCAGTAGTGATACAATTAATTTGAGCATCATTAAGAGTTTTACTAGCATAATAATTAACTTTGAAAATTTTATCATATTTCTGACCCAAAACAACACCAATAGCATAATCACTAGCATCACACATTAATTTAAAATTTTTTTCCCAATTTAGTGAAATTATAACAGGTCAAGTGATTAATTTTTCTTTTAATGTTTCAAAAACTTTTAGGCAATCATCATCAAAATCAAAAATTACATCCTTTTCCAGTAACAGGCATAATTGTTTTGTAATCTTCGAAAAGTCTTTGTGTAATGCCTGTAGAATCCAGCATGTCCCAGAAAACTTCTAAGTCCCTTTACACCGGTCGGGCAAGGTAAATTAGAGATAACTTGAATTTTTGCAGGATCTACCTCCAAACCTTTTTCTAAAATCTGATGTCCCAATACAATTCCTCCTGCTACCATAAATTGACAATTTTCCAAGTTAAGGATTAAATTAGTTTCTTCACAGCATTTTAGATCTTTAGACAAATGTTTTAAACATGATTTAAATAAAATTCCAAACACAGAAAAGTTATCAATAAAAACTTCAATCCCTTTTTCAATTAAGTCACAGAAAATAGCCAGCATACATCTCTAAAATGTAACAGGGGCATTACATAAACCAAAGGGCATTCTTCTAAGCAAACGTGTCATAAGGACTGGTAAACGTAGTTTTCTCTAGATCCTTAGGAGTAATTTGAATTTGGTGATAACCAGTATATCCATCCAGAAAAAAAATATTTATGCCCAGCCAGTCTATCCAGCATCTGATCCAGAAATGGGAGTGGAAAATGATCTTTTCTTATGGCAAGATTTAAATTTCTATAATCAATGCATATTCGCCACCCTGTAACTTGTCTGGCTGGAGTCATTTCATTCTTTTCATTAACCATCACAGTTACTCCTCCTTTCTTAGAAACACAGTGAATAGGACTAACCCATGCACTATCTGAAATAGGGTAGATAACTTCAGCATCCAACCACTTCAAAATTTCTTTCTTAACAACATCTTTCATGATAGGATTTAATCTTTTTTGGGGATCAGCCCGAGGTTTGCAATTAACTTCCATAATAATTCTGTGCATACAAATTGAAGGATTGATTCCTTTAATATCAGCAATTGTCAATCCAAAGGCTTTCTTGTACTTCTTCAAAATTTCAAGCAAACTCTCTTCTTCTTTTTCAATCAATTGAGATGAAATTATAACAGGCAAGGTTGATAACTCACCTAGAAAAACATACTTCAAATGATCATGAAGCATTTTTAACTCAAGTTCAGGAGGTTTTTTAATTGATGGGTCATAAGATTCATCTTTTTCTGTCATATCCAACAATTCAAAATTTCATGAACATAATTTAATTCTTCCTCATGAAAATCTTCATAATGATGTAACTCCTCTTCTTGCTTATGTTCCAATTCTTCTCTTTCAGGTTTTTCTTCATAAGTTCACTTAAAATGACATTCACTTAAATATCTGATAACATCCATCCTATAACATTCATCATCTTTACCTCTTGCAAGATATTTCATCGATTTTGAAATATTGAATGTAACAGTTTGATCATTAACCTCATTGCTAATTCCTCTTTTTACACATCTATCATTGCTCTGCCAGTGGCTAGGAATAGTCTTCACAAAATGATAGGTATCTCTTTATCTTCCTCCATATAAAGCACAATGAAATCAACAGGAAAGATAAATTGATCCACTTTAACCAAAACATCTTCTATAACTCCTTTTGGATATGTGATCGAACGATCTGCAAATTGCAGAGTTACAGTAGTTGGGGTTATTTCTCCTAATCCCAGTCGTTTGAATATTGATAGAGGCATAAGGTTAATGCTTGCACCCAAATCGCATAAAGCTTTTCCATAGAATATGTCTCTGATTGCACATGGAATTGTGAAACTACCAGGATCTTTAAGCTTTTCAGGAAGCTTCTTCTGAATTATTGCACTGCACTCCTCACTAAGTGCAACTGTCTCATTATTTTCAAACTTCCTCTTTCTGTTGAGAATATCCTTCATAAATTTCACATAGCTCGGCATTTGTTCTAAGGCTTCAGCAAATGGAATATTAATTGTAAGCTTGTTAAATATCTCTAAGAATTTTGAAAATTACTTATCCAACTTTTGTTGACGAAGTCTTTGAGGAAATGAAGGTGGTGGCTTTTCCAAATCAACCTTAGGTGGAGAAATTGGTCTTTCCAAACCTTTCAGAGAGTCCTCTTTTGGTTCTTCAATCTCTTATTTCTCTACTTCAGTTTCTTTCTGAACTCTACCTTTCAACTCTCTTCCACTTCTCAGTTGAAATGCTTTTACATTCTCTTTATTCTTATCTCTTGGATTCACTTCAGTATTACTTGGAAGCATTCCTTGGGATCTATTACTTAATGAATTTGCAATTTGCCCCATTTGATTTTCAATATTTCTGAAGGTTGCTCCTTGAATTTGCAATTGATTTCCCATATGTGACACCACTTCTTAAATAGACAACTTATTCTCCTTTAATTAAAAAACATTGTTAAAACTTGGAGGATAGGTTAGTCTATAATTATTATTTCTTTGGTTATTCCATTTCCCCAATGGGTTTACTTGGTGGTTCCCTCATGTTGATTAATACCACCTTGATTATTGGTATTCCAGTTAAAGTTTGGGTGGTTTTCCAACCTGGGTTATAATAATTAGAATATGGGTTATTAGGCATGCTTATAGCATTCAAATTTTCTGGTGAAAAATAAGAATCAACCATTTGGCCAAATGAATTTTCTTCAATCATGGAATTTGGCTGACAAAATTCATCCCAAATTGGTCTATCTTCCTTGAAATTGCAGCAACTTGATTTGCTAACATTGTAAAAGCATCATTTTCATGAACACTGGCTACATTTTTAGGATTTAACCTTTCAGAAGGCTATTGAAAATTATTAATAGCCATTTCTTAAATTAAAGCATAAGCATCAGAAAACTGTTTAGACATTAATGATCCACCAGCAGCAGCATCGATAATTGATCTAAGAGATCCAACTATTCCATTGTAAAAGGTTTGAATTATTAACCAATCTGGTATCGAATGATGTGGACATATCCTGAGGAGATCTTTAAATCTTTCCCATGCTTCATATATTGATTCACCTACAAACTGACAAAAAGATGTAATTTCATTTCTCAACTTCGTAGTCTTCGATGGTGAAAAATATTTGGCAAGGGATTTTTGTGCTAAATCACCCCAAGTTCTGATAGATTCAGGCGCTAACAAATTTAACCATATCTTAGATTTATCCCTTAGTGAGAAAGGTAAAATTCTAAGTCTAATAGCATCATCTGAAACACCATCACATTTAAAAGTAGCACACAACTCTAGGAAATTAGCAAGATGCAAATTAGGATCTTCAGTTGTTGGTCCCCCGAACTGATTATTAGACACCATTTGGATAATAGCAGGTTTTAGCTCAAAGGAATTAGCAGCTACAGCAGGGTGTTGAATACTACCATGAAGTCTCTTAAAGGTCTGAATTCTTGATGGATGCCAACATTTTGATTTTGATGATTTGTCTTTTCTTGAATATTTTTATCTTTTTCTATATTTTTAATTTATTTTTTATTTTTCTGATAGTTCTTTCTAATTCAGAATCGCAAGGCACAAGTCTCTCAGAACATGAACTACTCGTACAATAATAAAATAAAATAAAACACACTAACAAAAACAAAGAAAAGTAAAAATTTAAATTTTTCTTAATTTTCCTTAAAAAGGCAGTTTTATTTAATTTCCCCGGCAACGAAGCTAAAAACTTGATCCCGACAAATATATGTTCTTACGATTTAGATATGAAAATTATGATTTTATAATATGAGATACTATGAAAGTATACGTATCTTTTGTCAAGTAAAATAGGACTTTCTGATTAAGCCCGGAAATATCGAACCCACAGGGAAATGTAAAAACTTTTTAAAGAAACAAGAAATTATATTTTTACTTTTTAAATGACTTTTTAAAGTATGTTTTGATTTGTAAAGTTTGAAAGTTGTTTTGAGTATTTTTGATAAAAAGCTATGCAGGAAATGAATATTATCAGAACTTTAAAACACGATCTAAAACACTAGCAAAATAAAATATATTTCTCTTTCTCTTATAAAGTTGTAATAATTATGAAAGTATTGTTGTGGAAGTATTTAAATGTGTTGTGACAAATAGGCGCAAATTTATTCTTTACCCTTACTTGGATCTATAAAGAACATTGGTTAATTTGAAATTTTAAAATTTTGAAAATGGTTAGGCACGGAAGATACCAGCTCTCACTCTAGAGTTCCCTCGATTCCCTCCACCTGGGGGATAACTTCTCATAACAAAATTTAAAATATCAAACCAAAATAGGGGCTTTAGCCTGTCACTCTAAAGTTCTCTAAATTTACTCCCCATTAAAAACATATCTCCTAATATATTTGCATTCAATTATATAGACTATAATTCTCACCCATATAATTGCATATGATTTTTACCAATTGTTGTTTGAGATAATACTGCATTGGATCTTACATAATCTCACAACAAATTTTAACATCTTAACTGGTCAAATTAAGAAGTAAATTAAGTTCATGGAATTAAATATTCACAACTTATTCCAACTTTAAACACTTATACATTCTACAACAATCATACATAGTTTAATTACTTCTTCATTTAAGAAAGAAAAAGATAAAGAAAACCACGCAGATCTCATGGAAAAAACACAAGCACACATTGAGTTGAAAATAGAAATCATAATGAAAACACAACAAGTTTTAATTAAAAACTAAATATAAAAACAGAAGTAAACACTTATCTAAAAATCCTCTCCACAAGACTCTAAAAGTTCCTTTGAAACTTGACTTTCCACTAGAACACTCCTCAGAGTGGGTTGCCCAACTCTGATGACTCAGAAACAGACTTCAAGCTTCAATAAAAACTAAATAAAAGGAAGGAAGAGAATTGGTGAGAAGAAAGCTTCACTCCAATCCCTTTCTCCTTTTTTACTCTCTACTAACTCTAAAATACTTTAAAAACTATTAACAATAAAAGACAAAAAGTAAAACTAGAAGAGGACTCTTTGAAACTAATTCCAAGTCTTCATTATATAATTTTCCAAAAGGTACCTTGATGTCTCGTCAAATCATGTTCAGATTCAATGTATCCACCAAAAGATGCATCCCTTCATTCAAATTTGCCGCCCATGGGAAGTTAAGGAAGTTACCATCAAAAGTTGCTTCAAACACCCCTTGAAATTGGCGCCAAAAATTAAGAAAATTTGATTTTTAACTGTGGCGCCTAAGCGCCGACCAGGCGGCGCTTAGCAGCTAGTGTCTAATTTTTTATTTTTTCATTTTTTTGCTCCAAATTTGCTCCAATTTTGCTCCTTTCATCATAATCACTCATTTTCATCATACCTGCAAAAAAACACAAAATACCTTCCATTATAGTGCACTATCATCAAAAATAGGTATAAAAATGTGCATAAAAACACTATATATTTTAGGTGTATCATTTATTATTTATAGCATTCAACGTCTCATAGGATGTTTGAGATTCTATCATCTATCCTAATGAATATTCCTCTAACACTGGGTCGTTTGAGAATAGTTCATTCCATATTAATGCTTTTTCTTTGATAGGGCAGCAATTTGAGAGACTATCATAGTTACAGCATCATAATCATGAATACTAACTGCTCCCTTAGGATTTACCCGTTCATATGGCCATAGAAAATTATTAGTAACCATCTCTTATATTAAAGAGTATGCTTCATCAAATTTAGACATTAATGATCCACCAGCAGCATCATTTATAATTAATGTAAGAGATCCTGCTAATCCATTATAAAATGTTTGAATTAGTAACCAATCTGGTAAAACATGATGAGGATATTTCCTAAGAAGATCTTTAAATCTTTCCCAAGCTTCATATATTGATTCTCCTTAAAACTGAGCAAAAGTTGTAATATCATTTCTAAGTTTAGCAGTTTTTTATGGAGGAAATAATTTTGACAGGAATTTTTGTGAAATTTCTCCCCAAGTTCTGATAGATCCAAGTTCTAACAAATTTAACCACGCCTTAGCTTTATCACATAATGAAAAAGGAAAAAGTCTATGTCTGACATCATCATTCGAAACTCCATCATATTTAAATGTAGCATGCAATTCCAGAAAACTTGTAAGATGTAAATTACGATCTTCATTTGGTGTTCCTCTAAATTGATTATTTCTTACTATTTGGATAATAGCAGGTTTAAGCTCAAATGAATTAGCAGCAACAACAGGATTCTGAATAGTTAAGTGAATTTCATCTATTGTTGGGTTAGAATAATTTCTTAAAGGTCTTGGTATCTATTCATTTTCATTTTTTTGATCATTTAAATTGTTTGCCATTTTGTGAGGATTTTTCAATTTTTTTTTGTTTTTGAATTTTTCTAATAATACACTCAAATCTAAATCATAAGGCACTAAACCTATGGATCCTATACTACGCAGATAAAATCACACTGAACACACTTAAAAGTAAGCAAGCACACATAATTGCAAACTATAAAGTAAAGGTTTTCAAACACTACAAATTTGACAGTTACCGTTTTAGACCTTCCTCAGCAATGGCACCAAAAACTTGACCGGTCGCTACTAAAAGTGTTAATTCTCAAGGTATATTCAGTTCAGTTTCACAGTAAGATAAATTTAATAATTAAGCAGCCACTCGTATATGCAAGTATACGTATCATTCAAGTAATACAGGCCTCTAATGGAGTCCTGGTTATTTATCCCACGAGGAAGGTTGGAAGTACTCAAAATATAGTATAAAAATGAAATCCAATACTCAATTCATAAGGCAAGTTCAGGGAATATTAGACTTTCTAGTGTAACGACGACTAAAGGCTAAGTTAACTAAAGCTACTTTCTAAATTTCTTCAAACAGAATTAACTAACATAGACAAAGTTTTATATTGAAAGGTTCAATAATGGAAAAGACATCTTCCCCTTACAATGATACTATGATGAATGAATGATATAAATTGATAAAAAATTTTATTGTTCCAAATAGGAGCATTCATATTCTTTACCCTCTTTAGAGTATCCTCTTTTCAGACTTATGTGAAGAACATTGGCAAATCATAGGATTAGTCCCTAAATCCATGGTTAGGTTAGGAGGATACTGGCTCTCACTTCAGAGCTCCCACTTCCCTTCACCTGAAGGCTAACCCTAGCTTTAGTTACCAAAGTTTAGGACCAAATTGGGGATTTTAGACTGTCACCCTAAAATCTACATTTTGACACCCATCAAACCACATTTCCCTATTTATTTGCACTCAACACCCATGAACTATGTAACTCTTTCAAGGACATTGAATGAATTCTCCACCTTTTTTGTGAAACTCTTAGTCCACTCAGATTGAATGTGTCACAATAAGTTTTAAAAATTCACTTGTCCATAACAAAAAGTAAATGAAGTACAAAGTAAAAAATCATCATAATTTCTTAACACTTAAATGGCACATCAAATTTACATCACCACTTCTTCACATCTCATTGCAAGGAGAAAGACAAAGTAAACTTCTCATAACTCATGAGGAAGATATAACAAAATATGGATTATATATATAAAAGCAAAGTCATATAAACTATTAAAAGTAAAAAATTATCTCAATTCCTTCCCCAAGAAAATCCCTTGAAACTCCTTTCAATCATTTTCTCTCTTAACAACAACACTTAATTCCCTCTTTAGAAAAGTAAGGAAGAAGCAATCTCTCACTTTCCTCATTCTCCTACACACTTCAGAGAAGAATCCCTCATAAAACAAGACTTCCACACACTTTACTCACTCACGCACTCACTCCCAAAACCTAACACAATTTTTGCACACTCCCCAAAACTCCTCTTCCTCTCTTCTCCTCTTTTCTTGGTGTCTAGATCTGTTTGAAATAGTTTAAAAATGAAATCTCCAAGAGTTTCCTCAAGCAACCCTTCAAAAATCATCCAAATACATTGAATTTAGTCTCCATCAACTTTGGTCCCCGCCTATACTGGATAGGGTGCCGTTGGTGCTGGTTCTCCAAAATAATTTTGAACTCTCTGGAATTGGGTGCCGGCGGAGCTAAATAGGGCGCTGTCGGTGCTTGTAAGGTGATTTTTCCCTTTTTGCCTCTTTTTGCTCCAATTCTTTTCCTTTTTTCTTCCTTTTGCTTCAAAAACCTAAAATCATCGTACATGCAAGAAAACATGAAAAATACCTTCCTTTAAAGTGCAATATCACCAAAAATGAGTACAATATATATATATATATATATATATATATATATATATATATATATATATATATATATATATGTATGTATATATATACACACTAACATATTTTCGGTGCATCAGACACCAATGCACCTTTTGAGAAAGTATAAAAAAATGGACTTGAAGAGGCTATAAGAGGCAAGTAGTAGGCTGTAGGGAGATTTTTAAAGTTAGTTTTTATAGGGTTTTATAGTAAGAAGTTGTAGGATTCTTACTTAAGGTTTCTTCACACTTATCTCATTCCTAGTGAAAGGGAAGGCGAGTAGAGATTTCTAAGTAAAAAATCCATTGTTTTTGAGAGATTTAACCCTCTTGGGTTGGTCGACTATTCCAACGGAGCCTTGTAAGAGAAAGGAAGAGATTCAAAGGAACTTTAAGAGTTTGGTGGAGGGGAACTTAAGATAAGTTTTTATCTTTGTACTTCATTTGGTTTTAATTGAGACTTCTTATGTTTTCTACATGATTTCTTCTTTTAAAACTACTTGTTGTTGTGTTTTCTCCATGAATTCTGAGTAGTTTTCTTTATCTTTATCCTTAAAATGAAAAGTAATTAAGTGTTGGATGGAAATTGTGGAAGTATTGATCTTTAATGTTGGAAGAAGTTGTGTTGATTTAATCCATGCACTTCATTTACTTCTTGATTTGGCAAAATAAGATTTAAACATTTATTGTGAGAACATGTAGGATACTAGTAGGTATTGTCTCAATCAATAATGGGTAGAAATAACATGAGATTGTATGGATGAGAAAGTAATTCACATAATTTTATACAAATAAATAGGGAAATATACTTTGATGGGTGTAGAATTAGAGGACTTTAGGGTGATAGACTAAAGCCCCAATTTTGTTTATTTTTTTAGGTTTTGATCGAGAAATTAGCCCCCAGGTTGAAGGAAAGGAGGGAACTCTAGAGTGAGAGCTAGTATCATTCCTACCTAACCTATCTTCAAAACCATTCAAACTGTAAACTAGCTAATGTTCTTTATAGCATCTCAAGTAAGGGTAAAGAATATTATTGCTCATATTTAGCAAAGCACATTTTGAATACTTCCATAACAGAACGTCTATACTTATTACTTATTCTTGATATGAAAAAAGATATTTTCATTCATACTTCTTTAATCTTACAAAAATGTTATTATAGTTAGTTAATTGTTTACTTTATTTCAAAATTTAAGAAAATACCAAAAGATTTGCATTTTCAAGATTTCTATTATCTTAAACTGCTTAAGTATTTTTTTCCTAAATAGATTTTCTGATCTAAAACCTTTTTATTTCTTTTAAATATTCAAAACTTCTCCCCATTGGATCGATATTTTGGGGCTTAATCAAAAAGTTCTACATTACTTGATAATGATACGTATACTTATGTAGTATCCCTAAATTTAAATATAACTGTTAAATTCTTATTTACATTGGAATCAAGTTTTTGGTGTAGTTGTAAAGAATAAAATTTATACATAAATAAAATTATAATCTTATTAACACAAGTAAAAATATAAATGTATTCATGTTTCAGGGATCAAATTTTTCGCGTCGTTGCTGGAGAGAATCGAATTTTCTTTGGATTTGAGTTAAAAATTAAAATAAAAAAGAATTTTTAGAAAATTAAAATTTCTATTTTTAGAATGTCTTATTTAAACCTTATCTATTTATGTGTGTTTTAATTTTATTTTCATTGTTGTGTTGTAATAGTTTATGTGAAGTTCAGGTTCTGAAGGACTTGTGCCTTAATATTCTGAATTAGAACAAACTATTAGAAAAATTTTTAATTTTAAAAATAAAGAAAAATTTCAAAAATTTCAAGAAATGGCAAATCAAACTAATAAAAATACTGAAATTCATCATGAAATAAGACCTTTAAAAGATTTTGAAAACCCTACAGTATATGAATTTCATGGTAGTATTCAAAATCCTGTTGTAGCAGCTAATTTATTTGAACTTAAACCCGTTATTATCCAAATGGTATTTAATAATCAGTTTGGGGGAGCACCAACAGAAGATCCAAATTTACATCTTGCCAATTTTCTAGAAGTGCTACATTTATATATGATGGTGTTTCTGATGATGTTATTAGGCATAGGCTTTTTCCATTCTCACTTAGGGATAAGGCTAAGATATTGTTGAATTCATTAGCACCTAGATCTATCAGAACTTGGGGTGAATTAACACAAAAATTTCTTGCTAAATATTTTTCACCATCAAAAACTATAAAGCTTAAAAATAATATCACATCATTCATCCAGTTTGAAGGGGAAACTATTTATGAAGCGTGGGAACGATTTAAAGAACACATAAGAAAGTGTCCACACCATGCTATGCTAGATTAGTTATTTATTCAAAATTTTAATAATGGATTAGCTGGATCTCTTAGATCTATTATTGATGTTGCTGGTGGTGGTTTATTGATGTCGAAACCATTTTCTGAAGCTTATGCTTTAATTGAAGAAATGACCACTAATAATTTTCAGTGGCTTTCTGAAAGGGTACATCATAAGAAGGTAGCCAATATTCATGAATCTGAAGCTTTTATCATGTTAGCAAATCAAATTGCTACAATTTTTAGAAAGATAGACCAATTTGGAATGAATTTTTCTTAACCAATTCCAGTGATTGAAGAGAATTCATTAAGCCAAATGGTAGATTCTCGAACATCAATTGAGACTTCAATTGTTATAAATAACAAATCAAATAACCTATAATCGAAATACAATAACTCAGGTTGGAGAAACCATCCTAAATTTAATTGGAAAAAAAATTCAGGTGGTACTAATCAGCAATGGGGGAGCAACCAAGTAAACTCATTGGGGAACTGGAACAACCAAGGTCATAGTAATTATAGACCTACTTTTCTTCTAGGTTTTAATAATAATCCAAAATTTAAGGATAAGAAGTTGTATATAGAAGGAGTGGTGTTACAAATGGGAAATCAATTACAAAGTCATGGAGCTGCTATAAGAAATATTGAGAATCTGTTGGGAAAGAATGCAAATTCATTAAGTAATATAACCAAAGGAACACTTGCTAGTAATATTGAAGTAAATCCAAAAGACCAGATTAAAGACCAAGTAAAGGTTGTTCAACTTAGAAGTGAAAGAGAGTTGGAAGTTAGAGTTCAAACAGAGATTGATGTAGAGAAAGAAAAAATTAAAGAACCTAAAGAGGACGCTCCAGAAGGTTTTGAGAGACATATTTCTTCACTTAAGATTGATTTTAGAAAAACTGCCACCACCTCCATTTCCTCATAGACTTCGTCAACAAAAGTTGGATAAAGAATTTTCAAAATTTCTGGAAATTTTTAAAAAGCTTACAAATAATATTCCTTTTGTTAAAGCTTTAGAAAAAATGCCAGCTATGTGAAGTTTATGAAAGATATTCTTAACATAAAAAGGAAGTTTGAAGATAATGAAACAGTTGCACTTAGTGAGGAGTGCAGTGCTATAATTCAGAAATAACTTCCTGAAAAGCTTAAAGATCCTGGAAGTTTGACAATTCCATGTGCGATTGGAGATAGATTTTTTGGGAAAGCTTTAGCTGATTTGGGTGCAAGCATTAACCTTATGTCATTATCTATATTTAAAAGACTAGGATTAGGAGAAATATCTCTTACACTGTAGCCTTACAATTAGTAGTCATTTTATAAAGTATTCTAAAGGAGTTATAGAAGATGCTTTGGTGAAAGTTGATCGATTTATCTTTCCTATTGATTTCATTGTGCTAGATATGGAGGAAGACAAATAGTTACCTATCATTTTAGGGAGACCTTTCCTAGCTACAGGAAGAGCAATGATAGATGTACAAAAAGAAGAATTAACTATGTGTGTTACTGATCAAACATTTATTTTAATATTTCAAAATTAATGAAATACCCTGCAAATGGTAAAGATGATGAATGATTCAGGATGGATGTAATGAGATATCTTAGTGAATGCCATTTCAAAACAACTTATGAAGAGAATTCAAAAAGGAAAGAATTAGAACACGAGCAAGAAGAGGAATTAGAACATTTTAATGATTTTTATGAAGAAGATTCAAACTTTGTTCAAGAAAGTTTTGAAGTTTTAGACATGATAGAAAAAGAAAAATCTTTTTTGTTCATTAATTGAGAAACCTCTTGAACTTGTGAAGTTACTTCCGAAACATTTAAATATGTCTTTTTGGGTTATTCCTTAACTTTGTCGGTTATAATTTCCTCGAACTTAACTTCAGAAGAAGAAGAAGAGTGTTTATTGAAAATTTTGAAGAAATATAAGAAAGTCTTTTGATGGACAATTGCTGATATTAAAGAAATCAATCCTTCAATTTGTATGCATAGAATTTTGATGGAAGAAAACTGCAAACCCAGGGCTGATCCTCAAAGGATATTAAATCCCATTAATAAAAAGTTGTTAAGAAAGAGATTTTAAAGTGTTTAGATGTTGGGATTATCTATCCTATTTCAGATAGTGCATGGGTTAGTCTAGTGCACTGTGTTCCTAAGAAAGGAGTGACTGTAACTGTTAATGAACAGAATGAACTAATACCAACAAGACAAGTTACATGAAGGTGGTATATTAAAGATTTTTCAAAAATTGCTAAATCACTATGCCATTTTCTCAAGAAATATGTGATTTTTAATTTTGATAAGGATTGCCAAAAAGCTTTTGAACTTTTAAAAGAAAAATTAATCACTGCACCAGTTAGTGATTCACCATATTAAAAAATCATTTGAATTAATGTGTGATGCAAGTGATTATGCTATTAAAGCTGTTTTGGGACAAAAATATGATAAATTTTTCAAAGTAATTTACTATGCTAGTAAAACTCTTAATGAAGCCAAATTAATTATACCACCACTAAGAAAGAGTTATTAGCAATACTATTTGCCTTTGATAAATTCAGATCATATTTAATTGGAACTAAATGTGTAGTGCATACTAATCATTCAGCTATTAAGTATTTAATGAAAAAGAAGGATGGAAAACAAAGACTGATAAGATGGATTCTTCTTTTGTAAGAATTTGACTTTGAACTAGTAGGTAGAAAGGGAGCTGATAATCAAATTGTTGATCATCTATATAGGCTTGACTGTGAGAAATCACTTTTTTTAAGAAGGAATTAATGAAAATTTTTGAGATAAAAAATTGTTCAATATTAATGAATGGCGTGTTCTATGGTATGGAGACATTGTGAACTTTATTGTTAGTAGCATTTTACTTTATGGTCTGACATACCAACAAAATAGGAAATTTTTATCTGAAGCTTAGACTAACTTTTTGAACGACCCATTTCTATATCAACAGGGGAATGATTTGATTATTCAAAGATGTGTTCCTTTAGAAGAAACTTTTGAATCTATCCAAAAATGTCATGATTCTAATTTTGGGAGACATTTTGGTGTTTATAAAATAACATACAAGATCTTGTAATTTAGATTTTATTGGCCTACTATCTTTAAAGATGTTAATGCTTATATTAAAAATTGTGATCGTGCTAACATGTAGGCAATATTTCTAGAAGAAATGAGATGCCCCTCAATTATATTTTGGAAGTTGAAATATTTGACGATTGGGGATTAGACTTCATGGGACCATTTAAACCATCTTTTACAAATTATATATACTATTAGCAGTAGACTATGTGTCTAAATGGATATAAGTTGTTGATTTACCTCAATGTGTGCTTAAAGTGTTGCAAAGTTCTTAAAAAAGAATATATTTTGTAGATTTAGAATGTTAAGAGTAATCATAACTGATGGGGGAAGTCATTTCAAAAATGAGATAATTGAAAAATTATTGAAGAAATATCATATCAATCATCAAATTTCTACTACATACAATCCTCAGACAAACAGTTTGGATGAAGTATCTAATCGAGAAATCAAATGAATTTTGGAAAAATCTATAAATCCATTAAAATTGGATTGGCCAGTCAAAATTGATTTTGATTTGTGGGCTTATAGGACCGTATATAGAACTCCTATAGGAATGTCACCATTCAGGTTAATTTGTGGGAAAGCTTGTTATTTACCAGTGGAACTTAAGCATAAAGCTTATGGGGCTATTAAGGAATTTAATTTTAATTTGAAGGATGCTGGTAAAAAGAGATTATTGCATTTAAATGAACTAGAAGAGATAAGGAATGAGTCTTAAGAGAATGCTAAGATTTATAAAGATAAGATGAAAAAGTGGCATGATCAGAAAATTCCTACTAAAATTTTGAGCGAAGGCAACAAGTTTTGCTTTATAATGCCAAATTGAGGTTATTTTTAAGGAAACTTAAGTTCAGGTGGATGGGCTTGATCCCCAAATATTTTTGCTTACGTTTATATATGAAATTACACTTTATATTTTTTCTCAACAATAATATCTCTTTCTTTACAACGGCGCAAAAAACTTGATTCTGAAGTAAATAAGTGATCAACTTTATTTATTTATAATGTGAGATTCTACGCATGTATACGTATCATTTATCAAGTAATATAGAACTTTCTGATTAAGCTCTGAGATATCGAATCCACAAGGAAATGTTCTAAAAATTTAAAGAAAGCAAAAAATATCTTTTTACTTTTCAAAATGATTTCGTAAGTTATGTTTTATAAATAGAAAGTTTAAATTCTTTTTGATAAGTTTTAATAAAAAGTAAAGTAAGCAACTAAAATTATTAAGGTTATTAAATGATAAGAAAACAAATGAGAATAAAATATCTTTTTTCTTGTCATGAATCAGTAATAATAATGGAATTTCATTGTAGAAGTATCTAAATGTGTTGTGCCAAATGGGAGTAGTTATATTATTTACCCTTACTTGGTTCTATAAAGAACATAGGTTAAACCGATGCTTTGAAATCTTGAAGATGGGTTAGGCGGGGAAGATACTAGCTCTCACACTAGAATTCCCTCTTCTCCCTCCACCTAGGGGCTAACATCTCATAACAAAAATTAAAACATCAAACCAAATTGGGGGCTTTAGCCTATCACTCTAAAGTCCTCTAATTCTACACCCAATCAAAAGCATATCTCCCTATTTATTTGCACTCAACTATATGGACTACAATTCTCACTCATATAATTTCATGAGATTCTCTTTAATTGTTGATTGAGACAATACTACATTGGTTCTTGCACGCTCTCACAACAAATTTTAACATCTCAATTGGCCAAATCAAGAGGTAAATGAACTGCAAGGTAGTTGAATCATCACAACTTCTTCCAACATTAAACAACTATACTTCACACAACTTCCATCCATACTTTAATTACTTCATCATTTAAAGGTAAAAAGATAAAGAAAACTAATCAGAACTCATGGAGAAAATACAAACACAATTTAATTTAAAAGTAGAGATCATTCTTACTTTAAAACTAAATGTAAAAACAAAGATAAAAAATTATCTGAAAATCCTCTCCACAAGACTCTTAAAGTTCCTTTGAAACTTTGCTTTCCACTAAATGATTCCTCAGAGTGGGTCGCCCAACTCTGTAGACACCAACTCTGATTTTAAACTCAAATACAAACTAGATAAATGGATGAAAGAATATTGGTGAGAAGAAGGCTTTAACACCGACTCTTTCCCCTCTAATACTCTCTACAAGGCTCCAATGACTTCAAGGGCTCTATAAAGACTCTCTAAAAACTCCAAAAAAAAAATCTTTTTTTTGATTACAAGTCTTCATTATAATAATTCTTCAAAAAGTGCTTTGGTGTCTCTTCAAATCACATCTAGATTCAATGTAACTATCAAAGGATACATCTCTTCATTTTAATTTTCCACCAAAAAGAAGTTAAGGAAGTTTAAACCAAAGTTTGCTTCAAACACCTCTTAAATTTGATTTAATTCGTCACTTTTAACTGTCGTGGCTATCTGCTAGCCCTTGACGCTTTACCGTCAGTGGTTAATTTTGCACACTTTTCATTTTTGCTCCAAATTTGATCCTTTTTTTGCTCCTTTCATCACAATCATTCATTTTAATCATACCTACAAGAAAAAATATGAAAATACCTTCCATTAAAGTGCAAAATCATCAAACATAGGTATAAAATTGTGCATAAAAACACTATATATTTTAGGTGTATGAGGGCCCATTTATTGTGATAAAATTTTAACCCTATGAAGCTGTAGATATCAAAGATCCTAAAAACCTAAAAAATTTTAAAAAGATAGGCTCAAACTCTATTTCTTAGGGAATCAAACTAAAGTTAATGATTTTGGGTCACCCAGAATAAGCACAGGGTACGTTGGGCTGACGACGTAAAACCAAGCGCTATATAGGAGACAACCCATAGTTATCAGTGTGCTCTTGTTTTGAATGTTACTTAAGCGCTGAAGTTATAAAAACGTGCCTAAATGATGTTCTAGAAGAATTAAATGTGGAGAAGTGGTCTTGAACATTATTTGGTGGTTTTTAGACATAGGAAATGGGTATAGGCTCTACTAAAGTCTATAAATAGCATGGAAATGAAGAGAGAATTTGCTCCTTTCAAAATTTTCATTCTTAAGCCTAAGAGATGAGAGATTTGAGTTGTAAGAAGTAATAAGATAGCAAAGATGTCTTTTTGGGAGAATGAATTGAAGAAGAAGAAGAGGGAAGTCGTCAAGGAGAAGTTTGTATGTCAAAGTGCGCAAGAGTTATATATTGGATTCCTATCTGTTAGTATTGAAGGTATAGCAGAGAAGATTTTGAAAATTGAGGCTGATGTGGCTTCAATTGAGGCAAAGGTAAATGAAACTAATTCACATTTAGCGTATATTGGATGGCAATTCAAAATGCAATTCAGTCATTCAAGTTATATTGAAGAAGTGGACAAGGCGATGTATCTGAAAAATACATAGATTCAAGTGGATTCTATTAGAGTTCTTCATCATCGTCTGTTTTATCAAATCTATGTGCTAAATAGTTCAGAAGGAACAAATGAAGGCCAGGGTTATGTTTCACGTAATGTATATGAAAATTGAGGCTGATGTGGCTTCAATTGAGGCAAAGGTAAATGAAACTAATTCACATTTAGCGTATATTGGATGGCAATTCAAAATGCAATTCAGTCATTCAAGTTATATTGAAGAAGTGGACAAGGCGATGTATCTAAAAAATAAATGGATTGAAGTGGATTCTATTAGAGTTCTTCATCATCGTCTGTTTTATCAAATCTATGTGCTAAATGGTTCAGAAGGAACAAATGAAGGCCAGGTTTATGTTTCACGTAATGGATAACAAAATTAATTTCTATGTTTAGTTTTTTCGCTTCTTTGTGTGTGTTTGTTTGTTTTAAGTATTTATGTAAGTTTAATTTATATTGTGATGAACTTAGACGTTATCTCATCCAAAAATTTTTAGAATGGAGATTAGATATGTTATTTGTGTTTGTATTTGTTAAATATATCAATGAAAGTGTTTTGTTTGTATGAAAATATTCGTGTTATTGTGATCGTATTTAAGTTGTGAAAAGTTGAGATTTTTTAGAAAGAAGAGAGAAAAAGGGGAAGAAAATTATTATTATATTAAGACCATGTGAGGGTGGTTGACTTGGGAAGATGTGTGTTTGAATCAATATTTGGAAATATCAAAATTTGTGCAATGACGCCTAAGCATCAAAACCCGAACTTAAGTGCAAACAAATCCGAGAGCATGACGCCTAAGCGCTGAACCTGTCGCGCTTAAGCGCCGGTTCACAAAAACCGATTCATGACGATTTTAAGTTCCAAAAACCACCATTTTCTCCTCATTTCATCTTCTTATTCCACAAGAGCTTGTGATTTTACACCTAGGGCATCCTTATAAGTAAAGATTACTTGGTGGATTTGAGTCAAATTAGTTGGATTTCTTCTTCATAAGGTTAATGCTTCTCTTTTATGTAAAAATTTTTTATTTTCACCATGGATTTGGAGTGCATTATGAAAAATACAAAAATTTACTATTCATGGTGTAAATTTGGTGAAAATTGATGGATTTTACATGGAAAAGTGAGTTTAAGCTTTTAGAAGTTAGATCTAGTGAGTTAGGGTTAATTTGAAATTTATTGTGAATTTTTTGTAATTCTTAGAAATGGCACCAAGGATGAAAAGGAGCAAGGGAAAGGCCACATTCAATGCAAGAAAGTTTGTGAGTTCGAAGGCTCAGGATTGTTATACCGATGTGCTGTAATCGAGGAAATTAATTCCTGAGAGTTGTTTTAAAAATATGGGCGGAGAAGTAGAAGAATTAATTGTCCGCTGACAGTGGGATCAATTATGTTGTTTTTCTGCTGCTGCGGTGATTTATATGGTAAGGGAGTTTTATGCTACTCTCCATGAATTAGAGAACGATCTGGTAATGGTTAGAGAGGGAAGACAGTAGTGTTTTCGCCAGAGGTAATCAATTCATTTTACCAACTGCCTATAAATACATTGTGTTTTTATTCTAATTACAATCATACAGATGAGGAGTTAGATGAGATTATTTCTTTATTAATTGCTGGAAGAGGTCTATGGAAGATTACTAGTGGTAGAAGGGTAAACTTTCATATATCAAAGATGGATGCCACAGCGAAAGCATGGCATTATTTTATATCTGCTCGTCTACTCCCCAGAGATCATGTTAGTGAAGTGACCATATAGAGGTCAACACCGAACTACTGCATTCAACAGTTTAAGCTGATTAATATTGGATCTCTCAATTATCAAGTTATCACCATTTCTGCCAGAGCTGCCACTACTGTAGGTTTGGGATTCACTTCCTTAATTTTTTCTTTATATGACTAAGCTGGTGTTAGATTTGATAGTTGGGAGAAGATTCTTCAACCTCTGAAGACTATTATTTGTGAATGTAAAGACTTATTCTGAGCATTCAATTTTTGGCTGGAGAGGGGGATTTTCTAGAAGTTCTGATGCTTCTACGTCACGTGCTTCTACATCTCGTGGTAGATCCAGTCCTGATTCTCAAACACAAATGCTGCAAAGGATGATGGATAACATTGATTATGCTATTGATAAGGTATCAAATCTTGAAAACTATGTTGGTCATATTGATTCTTATTTAAAGAGACATAATGATTATGAAGAGAAATACAACACATATATAGAAAGACTCATTAGAGGTGATAAAAGTGTGGTATTTCCTCCATATCCACAAAACCTTCATTTTAATTCTGTTAGTTTTATGGCTGACCCACAATTTTATATTATGATATTTTTAATTTAATTGCAACGACGCCAAAAACTTGACCTCGCTATATTATATGTATAGAATTGTAATTATTTATGTTGTGGATGCTACGCAAGTATATGTATCGTATCAAGTAATACAGGGCTCTAGTGGAGTCCTGGTTATCGATCCCACAGGGAAAGAGAAAATTAAATAACAACTAATTTTAAAATAATAATAATAATAATTTTAAAATAAGTATACGAAAATTTGGAATTCTAAATTTAAGCGCAATAAAGTAAACTAAGTATTTTAATTAGGTAACTTAACTAAGTAGAAAATTAATACGTATTGAACGTGCAGAAATTAAACTAATTGCTAAATAAGTCTTAACTATTCGTAAAAAGTATCTTTCCCCTTGTTTAGAAATTTAAGTGATCGATGAATTTAAATAGATAATTTTAAGGTATTGTGACAAATAGGAGCATTCCTATTCTTTACCCTTTGGTCCAGTGTAAAGAATATCGACTAATCCTATGTTTGATTACCGAATCCGCAGCTAGGTCGGGAGGATACCGACCGCCACTTCGTAGCTCCCACGTTCCCTCGCCCGAGGGCTAACATCTACACTTCAGCCTCTCAAACAATAGGATCGAATTGAATATTTTAGTCCGTCACACTAAAATGCTCAATTCTATGCCCAAGGATATTATTTCCCTATTTATTTACATCTTCCTTCCAAGGCTTTTGAATTCCCGAATATCGGATGTAATTTTTACTATAGTTGTAAATCAACACATTTTAACAAATCAAATGGCCGATTGAAAAGTAAATTAAGTTTTAAGTAAAAATTATCACAATTTATTAATATATAAAAGTATCTCTACTTTAATTTCATCAAGTCACTTAATTTCATAAACAAGGAGAAAGACTAAATAAACTACTCGTAATGCATGGGAACTAAACTAAGCATGGATTTCATTTAAAGTTAAAAACAATAAATATAAATACTTATCTTGATTTATCCTCAGCGTACTCCTCGTAGTTCCTTTCGACTCTTCCTTCCAAGATACAAGACGACTCACTAATTACTCACTAAACTCACTAAAGACTCACTAACTCGCACTAATTAAGATTCTAAAGACTACTTAGAACACACAAAGACACACAAAAGACACACAAAAGATCGATTTTCGGCCTCTATATATAGAGGTAAGCAAAGGTCCAAGAGGTGTGTAAGCTTCTCTTCAAAAGGTGTCCAGGTTCAATGTATCTGTGCCATTTGAACTAGCTCGCCGTCGGCGACGAACTACCTCGCTGTCGGCAAGGCTTCTAGAAAGTCTTTGAACCGCGCTATCTCGCTGTCGGCAGGCTCGGGCTCGCTGTCAGTGAGACAGTTATAAATCCTTTAGAATTTCTTCCTCGTACCCTCGCCGTCGGCGGGCTCGATCTCGCCGTCGGCGGCTCAGCACAAATTGCATTATTTTCTTCCTTTTTGCTCTAAATCCGCTCCTTTTTATAATTTTTGCTTTTATCACCTAAATTCTCCATTCCTGCAACAAAATAAAGAAAATATCTTTCTTTAAAGTGCAATTTCATCAAAAATAGGTATGAATTTCTTAATAAAATTTTCAGTGATCAAAATCCCCCAAACTTACTTATTACTTGTCCTCAAGAAATTTTAGTACTACATAAAAATAATGATTTCTATAGCAAGATTTTTCAATTCAAATAAACTATGAATTAGAATAATTAATATCATGATAAAGTTAAATAAAAATAATTCATGTAATTTAATTAATCTTATAGAAATAAATTATTTAGTTATCAGGTCTAAGATTTCTAGTTTACTATTCATTTCAGGAATGACTATATTTAAAAGAATAACTACTTAAGATATTCATATGATAAGAAATTCAAGAAAACACTATTAGGTAAAATTCTAATCCATAAACATAAGTTTGGAAATATCTAAGTTTTTTCCTTTAGGTTAATTCAAATGAAGCCAATTTTTGATAAGGCATCTCCTCAAGCTTTTCCTCATTTTTCTTTTTCTTTTTCTTTTTCTTTTTCTTTTTTTTTTCTTTTTTTTTAAATGAGGATTACTGTATCTGGAGAGCCTGTTAATAATTTTGAACTTCATTTTCATCTTCCTAAATTTGAAACTTAGAAATATTTCTTAACTTATATATACTTCATAGTTTTTACTTTATTGATTTTCAATCTTTTCTTTTTCACTTGAATACTTAACAATTTTAATTTTAAAATATAGTTTTCCTTACTAAAAATAGTTTACTATATTCTTATTCCCTTTAACCAAAATTTTTTATTCTATTTTATTAATTAAAGCACTAGAAATATTTCATTTAACCTTTTATAATAATTAAATAAAATAATTCATATTAATTAAATTGAAAAATTTGCTATAAAAATCATTTTATAATAATTTGAAAATAGAAATTGAGAACAAGTTAATAACTAAATTTGTATTTTACTTCCCCCCCCCCCAAACTTGAATTTTTATATCTACTCTAAATAATGAAAAGGGAAAGTAAATAAATCATACCTTTGAAGTTTAGGTATTTCTTTTTTCTTTGAAATTTTGCAGGCTTTTCATTTTTCATTGAACCTGTACTGTTAATATTCTCCATATATATATAACAATTTAAAGAAAATGCAGGGATAAAATCTGAGATAAGTATTAAATACAACAATTAAAATTAACTCTACACTACACATATGAATTACTAACATATTAAAAAAAAATTTAAAATTTATAACTACTAACAAACATATTAAAGAAAAACTAACATTCTAATTAACATAAAATTTGCAAATAACTAATACATAATCAAACAAACACAGCTCAAGCAAAATAATCAAACAAACATCTAAATTCACAATCCACATAACTACAAAATATTACAAACATAATAAAGTCTTCCAATAACATAACATCACATCAAAACAAACAAAACAAAGTCTCTAATCTTATAAATCAAAGTCCCAGGCTATATCATCTCCTCTTTGATCTGTAGGCTGAGAAGACTGAGCAGGATGATACTGTGAATATCGGGGGCACTCAGGAAAGACAACATCTAAATCACCACTCCTATAACGACGTTCAGCTTCATAGTATGCAATCTCGTATTCCGAATGTCGCTGGAGATATTCGCTATCATAATCGTGTCTTCTCTCCAAATTATCAATCCTTTGATCAAAATGAACAAATCTTCTCCCCATTGTCTCTCCAAACTGCTCAAAACTCCTCCTATGCAGTGTCAGCTCATTCATCAGATCTTGTAGGGTAGGAGTGGTAGGCTCAGGAGGTTCATGGCTAGTAGAGGGTATATCTCTACTTGACTGAGTGAAATAACTTCTCACTCCTGATCTCCATCCTTCGTGGGATTCATATTTCTTTATATTAGCCTGAGTTAGGGGTTTCATAGGCTCTATCCATTCCTCATCATCTCTTGCCTCTACCCCGTATAATCGACAAAGTGCATAGATAAGACCAGGATGTCCTAGTCCTCCTCCACTTTCATTTCTAAGCAGATGGCTAATATGTTTTTATATATAACATTTCCCACATTAATACTCTTCTGGTTCTGAATACAGAAATTCAGATCTGCTCTATCTCTTGTTACCTCACTATGGTGGTAGGTAGGTAACAAAGTAGAACAAATAAAATAATGCCAGGCTTTAGATGTTGCATTTAGCATAGAAAGAGGGAATTTTACCCGTTCTTGTCGCTTTATCTTCCGTACTCCTTTCCCATCGGTGAGATAGTTAATCACTTCTTCTAATGGTCCTTCCATAGTTCCAAAAGTTTCATATTCGCTCCAGGTGTCTTGAACTTCATAATATGCGTTAATCCTAAGCAATGCCGAAATCTACGAAAAATCCTCTAACCTTTACTCGGTGCATCTTCACTCGTGTTAAATTTGCATAAAATTCTTTTACTACTTCCATAACTGCTTCCGTTGGTAACGAAACAGAAGTTTTCCCATCCTCGCTCCTTTATAACTCGCTCTATTTCTCCTCCTGGATTCTTGAAAACTCGATCTTGTATGCACTTTCTTGCTTGAATATTTTGAAAATATCGTGTTTGTGCTCTCGCATTAATGAATCGAGTTTCGTCAAATTCTACTCGACGTTTTTGTCGTGGAGCCATACGATCGATCTGTGAAAATCGGGAAAATTTTCACTAAACTTAAAAATAATCCTAAGAAGGCTTCCTACAACATTTATAAGCAATTTAAATCAAATTCCATGGATTTCCACCGAATATTTCTTCCATATTTTGATTTTTCCCAAAATTTGCAATGTGGTGAAAATACATGGTGAAAATCAAAAATTTTTGCATAGGAGTGAAGCACTTACCAAGAGAAGATGAAATCCGGTGTTTTTGAGTGATGAAATCGCTTTAAATCCAACATCTCTCAAGCCCTAGGTCGGTTTTTGCGAAAATGAGAGGTTGGGGATGATGAATAGTGTTTTTGACCGGTCAATTAAAGTGTTTTTTGTGACCTCGCTGTCAGCGAGATTTTTCTCGCCGTCGGCGAGCTAATATTTTTCGGAACCAAAAACTCTCGGGAAAAATCCGCTGTCGGCGGGAAATTCTTCGCTGTCAGCGAGATCGATCTTCGCTGTCGGCGGGATTTTTCTCGTCGTCGGTGAGATTCCAAAAATTTAAATTTTCGAAATTCGTTACTCATTTTCATCTTTGATTTGCCTTATATTATATTTCCGATCAAATCATTTATTAATTTAATATGAAGATTAGCTACTTATACACAAACAAATTCACACAACACAACAAATTAACTTTAATATTGAAATCCATGAGATGTACAAACTAACATAATTTTAAACTCTATAATCAAACTTCAATTCTCTAATCCTTACTACTAATCAGCATCGCAAACCAATCCACGACACACTAAATGCTGATACAAAACTATGACGCATATCTCAATTAGGTTTGAGATATTCAAATCATCACTCCACACATAATAAAATCTAAATCAAATCAAATAACATAAACATAAACATACTATGGAAATCTTTACTACTACTCTTCAATGTCGAATCTTCATCTTCTCCGATATTTCGAATATGTGATGATTCTTAATAATAATCGAGTAGTAAAGTTTCAATAATATAGACTAACTATTAAGATACAATAAAAATAGATAACTAATATGGGTTGCCTCCCATAAAGCGCTTGGTTTAACGTCGTCGACCCGACCTAATTTCAATTATTAATCGAGTCGACTAAGCATTAAAACCTCTTTATAGTTAGGTCTTATACCTTCGAAATATGGTTTTAATCTATGTCCATTAACTTTAAATTTATGTCCAGCTTTTGGATCTTCAATTTCTATAGTTCCGTATGAAAATATTTGAGTTATGGTGAAAGGTCCTAACCATCGAGACTTCAATTTTCCAGAAATAATTTCAATCTAGTATTATATAACAAAACTTCCTGTCTTGGTTCAAAATTTCTTTGATTAATCTTCCAATCATGCCATAATTTCATCTTTTCTTTATAAATCCGATCATTATCATATGATTCATTTCTTAATTCTTTCAATTCATTTAATTGCAACAATCTTTTCTCACCAGCTTCCTTCATATTATAATTAAATTCTTTAATCGCCCAATATGCTTTATGTTCTAATTCAATTGGTAAGTGGCATGTTTTTCCATATATAAGCTCGTAAGGAGTCATTCCAATCGGTGTTTTATAAGCGATCTAATAAGCCCATAATGCAATGTCTAATCTAATAGACCAATCTAACCTATTCGGGTTTACAGATTTTTCTAAAAATGTTTAATCTCACGATTAGATACTTCAGCTAATCCGCTAGTCTCGTGGATGATAAGCGATGGATATCTTATGAGTAATATTGTATTTTTCTACTAGTTTGTGAATGTATTTATTTCTAAAATGAGTTCCTCCGTCGGTGATAATCACTCTCGGCATTCCAAATCTAGTAAAAATATTTTTCATCAGAAATTTTGAAACACTCTTAGCATCACACCTAGGTAAAGCTTGTGCCTCAATCCATTTGGAAACATAATCAACAACTACTAATATATATGAGTTTCCAAACGAAGGAATAAAAGGTCCCATAAAATCTAATCCCCAAACATAAAAAATTTCAACTTCTAATATAAAATTTAGAGGCATTTCATTTTTTCTAGATATATTTCCTACTCTTTGACATTTATCGCAAGTTTTAATAAATCTGAATACATCTCTAAATAGAGTAGGCCAAGTAAAATCCAGATTGTAGAATCTTATAAGCAGCTTTATCGATCCCAAAATGTCCTCCAAAATCGGAATCATGACATTTTTGAATAATTGGTTCAGCTTTCTTCATAAGGTACACATATTCTAATAATTAAATCCTTACATTGCTTATATAAATATGGTTCATCCCAAAAATAGGTTTTCGTATCATGGATGAATTTTTTCTGTTGTTGTAAAGTTAGCATAGGTGGTAAAATATTACTAACTATATAATCTACTATATCAAGATACCATGGTATTTTCCACTCATTGATATTATATAGTTGTTCATCGGAAAATCGTCTATAATTTCATTTTCAATATCGGATAATTCATGATTTTCTAATCTTGATAAATGATCCGTAATTTGATTATCGGTTCCTTTCTTATTAACGATCTCAAAATCGAATTCTTGCATTAATAGCATCCATCTAATTAATCTTGGTTTGGAATCTTTCTTTTGCATTAAATATTTGATAGCGAGAATGATCGGTATGCACGATACATTTTGTTCCAATCGGATAAGGTCTAAATTTATTAAAACCATATACTACCGCTAATAATTCTCTTTCAGAATCGTATAATTTATTTCAAGCATTATTTAGAGTTTTACTAAGCATAGTATATAACTTTAAAAATCTTTTCATATCTTTGCCTAAGACACTCGCTCCTATAAGCATAATCACTAGCATCACACATAATCTCAAATGGTTTCTCCCAGTTAGGTGAAACTATTATAGGTGCCGTAATTAATTTTTCTTTTAAGAGTTCAAAAGAATTCGGGCATTCGATTGTAAATTCAAATTTCTTGTCCTTTTCGAGAAGTTGGCATAGAGGTTTAGTAATTTTTGAAAAATCTTTTATATAGCGTTCGTAGAATCCAAGCATGTCCAAGAAAACTTCTTACCCCTTTTACCGTAGTTGGAGGTGGTAATTTAGCTATAACTTGAATTTTTGCATGGTCCACTTCCATGCCTTTTTCCGAAATTTTATGCCCTAATACAATGCCGCCCGCAACCATAAATTGACATTTCTCCCAATTTAGAACTAAATTTGTTTTCTCACATACTTATAATACTTTTTCAAGATGAGTTAAGCATGTGTCAAATGATGTTCCAAATACAGAGAAATCATCCATAAATACTTCTATTCCATTGTCAATTAACTTACTAAATATAGACATCATACATCTCCGGAATTTTGTTGGTGCATTACATAATCCAAAAGGCATTCTTCGAAAAGCGAAAGTTCCATAAGGACTAGTAAATGTAGTTTTCTCTTGATCCTCGGGAGCAATTTGTATTTGATGATAACCGGTGTATCCATCTAGAAAACAAAAATACTTATGTTCGGCTAATCTATCTAACATCTGGTCTAGAAATGGTAAAGGGAAGTGATCTTTCCTGGTGGCGGTATTTAATTTTCTATAATCAATACATATACGCCAACCAGTAACTTGTCTTATAAGAATAAGATCGTTATTTTCATTAGCGGTGACGGTCACTCCTCCCTTCTTAGGAACACAATGAATTGGGCTTACCTAAGCACTCGTCGGAAATAGGATATATAATACCATTATCTAACCATTTTAAAATTTCTTTCTTAACTACTTCTTTCATTATCGGGTTTAATCTCCTTTGGGGATCTCGCTTTAGGTTTATGTTCATCATCTAAAATAATTCTATGCATACGGATTGAAGGACTAATTCCTTTAATATCTCGCTAAAGTCCAACCAAAAGTTTTCTTATATTTTTTTAAAGTTTCTAAAAGTTTTTGTTCCCGAGATTCGTTTAATGCGGATGAAATAATAACTGGTAAAGTTGAAGAATTACCTAAATAAGCATATTTCAAATGATCAGGTAATATTTTTAGCTCAAGTTCAGGAGGTTTAATAATTGATGAAACTATATTCTTGTCAGTGTTTTCAGTATTATCCAAAAATTCAAATCTTTCCTGAATATAATCTAGTTCTTCATTATTATCTTTAATTAATTCAGTGTTTTCTTTTTCAAATTTATCTTCGTAATATTCCTTAAAATGTTAGCGTTGTAAATGTTCAAGTATTTCCATCCGAAAACATTCATCATCTTTTTCTAGCGCAGGATATTTCATTGATTTTGCAATATTAAATGTAACTTTTTGGTCATTTACTCTCATAGTTAATTCTCCTTTCTGAACATCAATCATAGCTTTTCGAGTAGCTAAAAATGGTCTTCCTAAAATGATAGGAATTTCTTTATCTTCCTCCATATCTAAAACAATAAAATCTACTCGGGAAGATAAATTTATCCACTTTTACTAACACATCTTCAATAACTCCCTTAGGATAGGTAACCGAACGATCAGCTAATTGAAGGGTTACTGAAGTAGGTGTAATTTTTCCTAATCCAAATCTCTTAAAAATCGATAGAGGCATTAGATTGATGATTGCTCCTAAGTCACACAAAGTTTTTCCATAAAAATTTTCTCCTATAGCGCAGGGTATAGTGAAACTACCAGGATCTTTCAATTTTTCAGGAAGCTTCTTCTGAATAATAGCACTACACTCTTCACTAAGTGCGACTGTTTCATTATCAGTGAATTTTCTTTTCTTATTTAGAATATCTTTCATAAATTTTACATAATTTGGCATCTGATCTAAAGCTTCGACAAAAGGTATATTGATTGTTAATTTTTTTAATATTTCAAGGAATTTAGCAAATTGTTTATCTTTTTTATGTTGAGCTAGTCGTTGAGGAAATGGTGGTGGAGGTTTTTCAACAAAAATTTTCATAGGTATTAAAGGATGTTCTAAGTTTGAATCTTGTTGAATTGTTTCCTTTTCAATTTCCACTTCCTCTTTTTGGCTTTCAAGTTCTTTTGAATTTGAGGTTCTAATTCTTTTCCACTCCTTAGTTGTATTGCTTTAATTTGTTCTTTTCCTTGATCTTTAGGATTTATTTCCACATTACTAGGAAAAGTTCCAGTATTCTATTATTTAGCGCAAGTAGTAATATGTCCAAGTTGAGTTTCGATATTTTTAATAGATGTTCCTTGAATTTATAATTGATTTCCTTGATTTTGTAGTTGATTTCCTTGATTTTGTAGTTGATGACCCATATTCAAAATTAATTCATCCATAGATAATTTCTTATATTTGAATTGAGGGTTATTGTTATTAAATCCAGGTGAGTAATTAGGTTTATAGTTTGGATTTGCTTGATTAGGTTGATTCATCCATTGTTGATTAGATGTGTTATTCCAATTAACATTTGGATGAGTTTTCCAACCAGGATTATAATAGTTTGAATAAGGGTTATTAGTTCTATTATTAATAGCATTTAAAGTTTCATAACTAGATTGAGATTCTATGATTTGTCCAGATGAGTTTTCTTCTAAAGAAGGAGAGTAGTTCATTCCAAAATGATCTAATTTCTTAGATATAGCAGCAATTTGAGAAGCTAACATAGATATTGCATCGTTTTCATGAATGCCGGCTATCTTTTTCGAATTTACTCTATCAATGTGCCATTGGAAATTATTTGTTGTCATTTCTTTGATTAGTGCATAAGCTTCATCAAATGGTTTAGACATTAATGAACCTCCAAGAAGAACATCGATGATTGATCTTAAAGATCCTACTAATCCATTATAAAAGGTTTGAATAATCAGCCAATCTGCAGAGCATGATGTGGGCATTTCCTAAGAAGTTCCTTAAATCTCTCCCAAGCTTCATATATTGATTCTTCATTTAACCGACAAAAAGAAGTTATATCATTTCTAAACTTAGCAGCTTTAGATGGTGGAAAATATTTGGATAGAAATTTTTGTGATAATTCTCCCCAAGTTTTAATAAATCCAGAGTGCTAACGAATTCAACCACATTTTAGCCTTATCCCTTAATGAAAAAGGAAAAAGTCTAAGTCTTATAAAGATCGTCGATACTCCTTGATATTTAAAAGTAGCACAAAGTTCTAGAAAACTAGCAAGATGTAAGTTAGGATCTTCAGTAGGTGAACCACTAAATTGATTGTTTTGTACCATTTGGATAATTGCGAGGTTTAAGTTCAAATGAATTAGCAACTACATCGTGGTTTTGAATAGTTAAATGAATTTCATCCGATGTAGGGTTGGCATAATCTCTTAATGGTCTTTGTTGGTTCATATTTTGAATTTCGGGAATATTTACCATTTGTGTTAAATTTATAATTTGTTTCTTTTGTTTTCTAATTCTTTTAATTGTACGCTCTAATTCGGAATCGTAAGGTATTAAATTTTCGTTTCCAAATTTGCGCATACAATTTTAGAATAGATATTAATTTATTTATTATGATTATTTTAAAATAATCCGTTACTCTAGTAAATTTTTCTTACTTTCCCCAAGCAACGGCGCCAAAAACTTGACCCACAATTTTATATTATGATATTTTTAATTTAATTGCAACGACGCAAAAACTTGACCCCGCTATATTATATGTATAGAATTGTAATTATTTATGTTGTGGATGCTACGCAAGTATACGTATCGTATCAAGTAATACAGGGCTCTAGTGGAGTCCTGGTTATCGATCCCACAGGGAAAGAGAAAATTAAATAACAACTAATTTTAAAATAATAATAATAATAATTTTAAAATAGTATATACGAAAATTTGAAATTCTAAATTTAAGCGCAATAAAGTAAACTAAGTATTTTAATTAGGTAACTTAACTAAGTAGAAAATTAATACGTATTGAAAGTGCAGGAACTTAAACTAATTGCTAAATAAGTCTTAACTATTCAGAAAAAGTATCTTTCCCCTTGTTTAGAAATTTAAGTGATTGATGAATTTAAATAGATAATTTTAAGGTATTGTGACAAATAGGAGCATTCCTATTCTTTACCCTTTGGTCCAGTGTAAAGAATATCGACTAATTCTATGTTTGATTACCGAATCCGCGGCTAGGCCGGGAGGATACCGACTGCCACTTCGCAGCTCCCACGTTCCCCTCGCCCGAGGGCTAACATCTACACTTCAGCTCTCAAACAATAGGACCGAATTGAATATTTTAGTCCGTCACACTAAAATGCTCAATTCTACGCCCAAGTGATATTATTTCCCTATTTATTTGCATCTTCCTTCCAAGGCTTTTGAATTCCCGAATATCAGATGTAATTTTTACTATAGTTGTAAATCAACACATTTTAACAAATCAAATGGCGAGTTTGAAAAGTAAATTAAGTTTTAAGTAAAAATTATCACAATTTATTAATGTATAAAAGCATCTCTATTTTAATTTCATCAAGTCACTTAATTTCATAAACAGGGAGAAAGACTAAATAAACTACTCAGAATGCATGGGAACTAAACTAAGCATGGATTTCATTTAAAGTTAAAAACAATAAATACAAATACTTATCTTGATTTATCCTCAAGCGTACTCCTCGTAGTTCCTTTGACTCTTCCTTCCAGTACAGCATGACTCACTAATTACTCACTAAACTCACTAAAGACTCACTAATTGCACTAATTAAGATTCTAAAGACTACTTAGAACACACAAAAACACACAAAAGACACACAAAAGATCGATTTTCGACTTACATATAGAGGTAAGCAAAGGTCCAAGAGGTGTGTAAGCTTCTCTTCAAAAGGTGTCCGTGTTCAATGTATCTGTGCCATTTAAACTAGCTCGCCGTCGGCGACGAACTACCTCGCTGTCGGCGAGGCTTTTAGAAAGTCTTTGAACCGCGCTATCTCGCTGTCGGCGGGCTCGGGCTCGCTGTCAGCGAGACATTTATAAATCCTTCAGAATTTCTTCCTCGTACCCTCGCGGTCGGCGGGCTCGATCTCGCGGTCGGCGGGCTCGATCTCGCCGTCGGCGGCTCAGCACAAATTGCATTATTTTCTTCCTTTTTTCTCCAAATCCGCTCCTTTTTATAATTTTTGCTTTTATCACCTAAGTTGTCCATTCCTGCAACAAAATAAAGAAAATACCTTTCTTTAAAGTGCAATTTCATCAAAAATATGTATGAATTTCTTAATTAAATTTTCAGTGATCAATGGCTGATGATGATAAAGATGAAGAAGATGACAATGGTGACAAGGATGAGTTTAGATTGAGTAATGTTGTGTTTTATTTGAACTTTTAATTGTGTTGATGTATGAAATATGACCCACCTAAAATTACTTATTTTTAGTGTACATTTTGTGATCATTTTATGTGCATATTTTTAATGATATTACACTTTAAAGGAATTATTTTATATGTTTTTTATTTCTGGTGCAAGAAAAGGATTTATGGAGGAAATGAAGCAAAAACAGTGCAATTTAGAGCCAAAATTTGTAAGGAAGAAAATTATGATCTGACACATATCGATATGTCTTTCTATGTTTAATCTATTTTACATTTCTCACATATTTTTTTGAATGAAATTACACTTAAAAAGGTTTTTTCATGCTTATCTTGTAGTTTTAAATGTTAGGAGCACGACGCAACTGAAACAGGGCAAAACTGAGCTGAAACGGAACCAAACGAAGCCAAACGGTGAAACTGCTGCAGGGTGGCACCTACGTGCCCAAACTAGCACCTAAGCGCTATTGATGATGAGAAAATGGCGCTTTGGTGCCCAAACTAGTGCCTAGGCGTCAGAAACGGTTGGAGACGGTTTTTAGTGGTTCCAAGATGTTCTAGAAGGTCCTAGATGGCAATGCACGCCCAAATTAAGTATTCAATGAATCTAGACACATTTTAATGTAGAGATGTATCTCTTGGAGAAAAATGGTTGGCGCCTAGGGGATACAGTTATTTTCTAGAAGATTCATTGAATGTGAGCAATTTTTGAAGAGGCGCCTGAAGTAATCCCTACTCTTTTTCGAAGCTCTATAAATATGGATTAATTCTAAAGCCTAAGGCAGTCATTTGGTGGCCATTCTAAAGCCATCTTACATAAGGTCCATAGAGTGTGAGTGTTTGTGTGAGAGTAGAAGATGAAGAATTCTACATTTTCTGGAGAGATTGGACAGGGATTTTGAGAGATATATGTAAGGAATGTATGAGCAGCGCATGGATCGACAAGAGAATTTGGTGGAGAGGTTTTCGTCTTTCTTTTAGAGGGAAAATGCTAAGTATTGTATTTTTTATTATCTTGTAATTGTTGTAAACACTTTCTACTGGATTTTCTTTGATTTAAATAATGTTTTTTGTTACGTTTTATCCATGCTTCATAAGTAATTTCCTTTACTCTTTTCTTTTAATATGAAGTAGTGGCATGTGTTAAAAAATTATTTTTATGATAGAATTATTTTTATTTTCCTGTGATAAGTAATATCTCTTTTGCTTTATCGACATAACTTATGTGGCAATAGGTTATGTTAAAATCTGTTGTAAGTGAAACCAAGACTCGGGAGAGTGGTGATCTCTCAACTTGAGTGCACTCACATTGACCAATTGGCTTGTAAATTAGTTAGGTGACAATACAACTTTTAAGGAAATATAATTTAATAATTTGTTTCTATTAGATGCCTTCTAGGTGATAGATAGTTGCATAAACTAATAGAATACTAAAGACAATTATTCCTTATTGGCACTTAATTTTTTACATAATTCTATCAATTCTTTTACTTCTTATGTCATTATCTTCATTTTAGTTTTCTTTTGCAATGAAATAGATGCATGTTTAAAAACCTAGATTTGCTTAGATAATCTCTTGTTTTATTAATGTGATAGTATTTTCACCGGCTCTTAATTTACATTTGCAAACCGATCACTTGTATTGTTAAAGTTTGTGGAGAAATCTTATAGACCTTACCGTGGGCTAAGTTTTCTTAACTAGCGAGTACCACATTTCACTTTGGAAGATAAGAAGTAATCGTCAGAGGGGGAGTGCAAATAGATGGGGAGATAAGATTTGATGGGCTTAGAATTGAATGTTTTTAGAGTGACAGGCTAAATCTATTAATTTGGTTTAAAGAGAGGAAAAAAGGGCCACTGGTGGGTCATATAGAGAGGACTCAATGGGTAATTTAGAAGTGAGAGACTAGAACCTACTAAACACTACTAATAACACTCATGCACCAACCTTTAGGTTAGCCAATGTTCGTTATACCTTGACCATAGGGTAAATAATAGTTATGCTCCTTTTTGTCACTAATACATTAAATTATAAGCATTTCATTCCTACGCATTATCTAGGTCATTGTACGAGAAGGGTAGTCTTTAATATCTCAAAATTCTCCAAACCAATTTATTTAAAATAAATTATCTTTATATTTAAGATTTTCATTTAGGAACAGTTATTTAAAAAACCACTTTAATCGACATTCCAAACTAATGTCTGATAGTATTAGACTTGAATTAGCCTAAAGGATTTCTTACCTCGCTTCTATGTGGGATCGATATCTGGGGTTTTAAAAGAAAGCCTTATATTACTTGAAAGGATACATATACTTGCATAGTACCCCTAGTGTGTAAACTATAGTCTAAATTTTACAACATTTTGATTTTTCATGCTAAATGCAATTTATAAATTGAGTCAAGTTTTTTGCCATCTTTAGGGAACTTAAATTACCGCGTAATTGCGGGTCGGGTCAATACTATGTGTTTTATTATTTGTGGTTGTGGTGAACATCGTTTTTGTTTGTTGTTATGTATTTTTATGTGATGTTGATGTGGTAGTAAGTATGTGAACTCTCTTATTTTAAATGTACTTTGTTGGTTTTGTCGAACTTATTCCTATTGCTTTAGAAAGTTTAGAATATAGCTAGCCTTCATTTAAAATTTTAGGTTTAAATTTTAATTTACTACCATGTATTTTCTTGCAGTTGTGGTTGTGATATTATGTTAGTTTGTGTGATTTGCTTTTATGTTCACCTCAACTGCATATAAGTCATTTGAATCTCATATATGCTAAAATTCAAAATGAAATTTGATTATTTTTACTTAAGTTTTTAATTTTTAGAACTTGTATACTTAGGAAATAAAAATTCCTGTTAGCATAATGATTTAAAATTTTCATTCCTGTCTTTATATATGATATGTTAAAATGTTTAATCTTTATAAAAATTTAAGTTTGGGGGGGTGAAAAATCAATTTTCAAAACATGAAATTTATTTTTTCTCAAATATGCTACAATTAAATTTGATTTTTTATTTTAAAAATGATTATATATATGAAGTTATATTAGGGTAATAAAATCTTGATCGTAGAAATTTGTAAGAGAATTTGGTTAAAACTTTATAGTGATGAAGAAAAATTTCAAGTCAAAAATTTTCTTAGTGGACATATGTTAAATATGGTGTAACTATATTTAGTAAGAAATATTGTATTTTTGAAAAATATAGAAGAATTAGATTTTTATTTTCAATACTTAAATTTCTTTGATTAAAAATAGTTTTCAAAACCACTATTATATTTTTAAGTAAAGGATATATATCAAAGGAAAGGAAGAGTGGAATTCAAAATCATTAAAGGCCTATCCAGATATAGTAATCCTTGCCAAAAAAAAAAAAGAATTGGAAGAGGAGCTTGAGGATTAGTGTCTAATCAAAAATTGGTTCTACATCTAATTTTTTTAATGCATAAGATTTGAGAAACTCCTAAGCTTAAGGATAAAATATATTAAGTATAATATTTTTAATGAAAATTTTTAAGTAAAGAAGATAGAATACCTAAACTCTATATTTAAAAAATCTACAAATATTTCTGAATTAGATAGGAGCTCATATTTTCATAATTTTTCACTTTACAAAATTTCTAAACTTTAAATTGGTCTCATTCACTAAGTTTTTTTCTAATTTGAACTACTACATTTCAAGAATAAATTTTAGAATCTCCTAAAGAAACTCATTGTCTTATGTTGGTTTCGAAAGATTTTAGTGCACTTGAGGACAAGTAACATTTTAAGTTTGGAGGAATTTGATATACCTAAAATATATAATATTTTTATACACATTTGTATACCAATTATTGATGATATTACATTTTAATGGAAGGTATTTTTGTCTTATTCTTTCAGGTACAATTAAATGGACTAAATATGCCAAAAGGAGTGAAAAATGATCAGATTTGGAGCAAAATTGAAGAAGGTGTTAAAATGTATTTGGGCGCCTAAGTGCCAGCAGACAGAGAAGGGAGTGTCTAAGTGCCAGAGACTTTGCGCTTAAGCGCGGGTAGTTACTTTGCAATTTCAAGGATTTTTTGGTGAATTTTGAAGAGGTGTTTGAGGCATTCTTTGGTACAAACGTGGGTAACTGATCAAGGGTGCCAAAAGACATTCAAATTTCACTTGAAAGGATGCATCTCTTCGGTAGATTCATTGAATATGGACACATTTTGAAGTGACACCAAGATACCTTTGAGAAAGTATAAAAGAATGGACTTTGAGAGGCTGTAGGAGGCAAGTAGTAGACTGTAGAAAGAATTTTAGAGTTAGTTTTTACAGAGTTTTGTAGTAAGGAGTTGTAGGATTCTTACTTAGGGTTTCTTCACACTTATCTCATTCCTAGTGAAAGGGAAGGTGAGTAGAGATTTCTAAGTAAAAATCCATTGTTTTAGAGAGATTTAACCCTCTTGGGTTAGGCGACTAGTCCAAGGGAGTCATGTAAAAGAAGGGAAGAGATTCAAAGGAACTTCAAGAGTTTGGTAGAGGGGAACTTGAGATAAGTTTTTATCTTTGTACTTCATTAGGTTTTAATTGAGACTTCTTGTGTTTTCTACATGATTTCTACTTTTAAACTACTTGTTGTTGTGTTCTCTCCATGGATTCTTAGTAGTCTTCTTTATCTTTTTCCTTAAAATGAAAAGTAATTAAGTGTTGGATGGAAGTTATGGAAGTATGAATCTTTAAATTTGGAAGAACTTGTGTTGATTTAATCCTTGCACTTCATTACTTCTTGATTTGGCCAATTAAGTTGTTAACATTTGTTGTGAGAACATGTAACATCCTAGTAGGTATTCTCTCAATCAACAAAAGGTAGAAATCAAGTGAGAATGTATGGATGAGAAAGTAATTCATATAATTTTTTGCAAATAAATAGGGAAATATACTTTGATGCGTGTAGCATTAGAGGACATTAAGGTGACATACTAAAGCCCCCGATTTGGTTTATCTTTTTATATTTTGATGCGCGATGTTAGCCCCCAGGTGGAGGGAAAGGAGGGAACTCTAGAGTGAGAGCTAGTATCTTCCTTACCTAACCTGTCTTCAAAACTATTCAAACTTTAAACTAGCCAAAGTTCTTTATAGTATCTTTAGTAAGGTTAAAGAATACTATTGCTTCTATTTGGCACAATATATTTTGAATACTTCCACAACAGAACTCCCGTACTTATTACTTATGCATGATAAGAAAGAAGATATTTTCATTCATAATTCTTTAATCTTACAAAAATCTAATTATAGTTAGTTAATTATTTGCTTTATTTTAAAATTTAAGAAAATACCAAAAAGATTTGCATTTTAAAGTTTTATATTTTCTAAAATGGTTTAAGTAAGTATCTTTTTCTAAATAGATTTTGTGATCTAAAACCTTTTTATTTCTTTTAAATATCCAAAACTTCTCTCCGTGGGATTGATATTTTGGGGCTTAATTAGAAAGTCCTATATTACTTAATAACGATACATATACTTGCGTAAAATCCCTAAATTTAAATATAAATGTTGAATTATTATTTACATTGGAATCAAGTTTTTGGTGGAGTTGTAAAGAAGAAAATTTATATCATAAATATAATTATAATCTTATTAACACAAATAAAAATATACCTATATTCATGTTTCGGGTATCAAGTTTTTTCTAAATTAGATAGGAGCTTTTCCATAATTTTTCACTTTAGAAGACTTCTAAACTTTAAATTGGTCTCATTCACTAAAGTTTTATCTAAATTGAAATACTGCATTTCTAGAAAAAATTTTAAGAATCTCTTAAAGAAACTCATTCACATAATTTTCTTATGTTGGTTTTGAAAGGTTGTAGTGTCACTTGAGGATAAGTAAAATTTTAAGTTTGTGAGAATTTGATATTTCTAAAATATATAATATTTTTATATACATTTGTATACCTATTTTTGATGATATTACACTTTAATGGAAGATATTTGTGTGTTTCTCTTTCAGGTACACTTAAATGGACTAAATATGTCAAAATGAGTGAAAATTGATCAAATTTGGAGCAAAATTGAATGTGTTAAAATGAACTGGGACGCTTAGGCACCCAGATCTATCTCCTAAGCGCCGGTAGACAGAGAAGACCGCACCTAAGCCCCAAAGATAGTTACTTTGCAATTTCAAGGAACTTTTGGAGAAATTTGAAGAGGTGTTTAAGGCACCATTTGGTATAGACGTGGGTAACTGATGAAGGGTGCCGAAAGATATTCAAATTTCACTTGAAGGGATGCATCTCTTGGGTAGATTCATTGAATCTGTACATATTTTAAAGAAACACCAAGGTAGTTCATGAGAAAATATAAAAGAATGGACTTGAAGAAGAAGAAAGAGAGGCTGTAGGAGGTAATTAGTAAGATGTAGAGAGAGTTTTAGAGTTGGTTTTTATAAAGTTTTATAGTAAGGTGTTGTATGATTCTTACTTAGAGTTTCTTCACACTTATCTCATTCCTAGTGGAAGGGAAGGCGAGTAGAGAATTCTAAGTAAAAATCCATTGTTTTAGAGAGATTTAACCCTCTTGGGTTGGGCGACTAGTCCAAGAGAGTCTTGTAAGAGAAAGGAAGAGATTCAAAGGAACTTTAAGAGTTTGGTGGAGAGAAACTTGAGATAAGTTTTTATCTTTATACTTCATTTGGTTTTAGTTAAGACTTCTTGTGTTTTCTACATGATTTCTACTTTTAATACTACTTGTTTTTGTGTTTTCTCCATAGATTCCGAGTAGTCTTGTTTTTTTTTTCTTAAAATAAAAGGTAATTAAGTGTTGGATGGAAGTTGTGGAAGTATTGATCTTTAAGGTTGGAAGAAGTTGTGTTGATTTAATCCCTGTACTTCATTTACTTCTTGATTTGGTCAATTAAGATGTTAACATTTGTTGTGAGAACATGTAAGATGATAGTAGGCATTGTCTCAATCAACAATAGTAAGAAATCAAGTGAGATTGTATGAATGAGAAAGTAATTCATATAATTTTGTGCAAATAAATAAAGAAATATACTTTGTTGGGTGTAGAATTATAGGACTTTAGGGCAACATACTAAAGCCCCCAATTTGGTTTATTGTTTTAGTTTTTGATGCGAGATGTTAGCCCCAGGTGGAGGGAAATGAGGGAACTCTAGAGTGAGAGCTAGTATCTTCCCTACCTAACCCGTCTTCAAAACTATTCAAACTTTAAACTAGCCAATGTTCTTTATCGCATCTCTAGTAAGGGTAAAGAATATTATTGCTCCTATTTCACACAACACATTTTGAATACTTACACAACAGAACTCCTGTACTTATTACTTATTCATGATAAGGAAAAATATATTTTCATCCATACTTCTTTAATCTTACAAAAATCTCATTATAGTTAGTTAAATGTTTACTTTATTTTAAAATTTAAGAAAATACCAAAAAGATTTGCATTTTCAAGTTTTCTATTATCTAAAACCGTTTAAAAGTATTTTTTTCTAAATAGATTTTGTGATCTTTTTATCTTTTAAAATATCTATAACTTCTCCCCGTGGGATCGATATTTCGGGGCTTTATCAGAAAGTTATATATTACTTGATAATGATACATATACTTGTGTAGAATCATTAAATTTAAATATAACTGTTGGAATCTTATTTATATCGAAATCAAGTTTTTTGTGTTGTTGTAAAGAAGAAAATTTATAGCGTAAATATAATTGTAATCTTATTAACACAAGTAAAAATATACATGTATTCGTGTTTTTAGGAGTGCTCTCCACCTAAATATACATGCCACAATTTAATTTTGGGGGAAAATGACACATATCCCTCCTCTTCATGATGGTGTCATGATGACTTTTAACCTTGGTTAAAAGTGATGGTTCATGAATTGGTTAATGTGTTAAACATGCTATGGAGAGTCTCATGGGTCATTTTATTATGAGAATTTCTATTAGATTTTTATTATCCATAGTTTTGCTATTTTTAGATTATTTTTTGTTATTCTTTTATTTTTCGGGTTATCATTGCACTTAAGATGATTACTACTACTGTTGTTTGTTATCTATTTCTTCAAAATTGTTGTTGCTGAGGAAGTTGTGGTTGTTGATTCTTAGATGTTGAGGATGTTGGTTCATGTTGCACTTGCTATTTTATTCTTCAAGATTATTATTTTGTGTTATCTGTTGTTGTATTGCTGTTAATTTTGTATTTATTATTTTATTTTAATTTTTTTGAATCTTATTTGTTTGTAATTTATTTTTATTTTAATAAATCTGAGCTTGGGTCTCATTTTTCTAAAAAAAATTAAAAAAAATAAAAAAATAAAAAAAATCATCTACCTTCGTATAGGCCAGCATAAGCCAAAACGCCTGCATGGCAATGTTGTTGGAAAACTATAAATACAAAAATGTCATAAAACCTTGCCTTTTGCTATTCTTCGGGATCATTTTAAAGTAAGCGCCTTCCCACTTTTAGTAGCCACTAGCCTCTTGCCGCTAGCATCTAGCTACTTCGAAGTAGGAGGCATGTGTTTTAGAAGTCTGGAGTTGCCGAAAAACCCTAATTCCCGACGCAATCGGGAAATCCTTCGCCATTTGTTGATTGGAACCTAGGGCTCTATCGCTATGACCAGCATTCCTCCGGAGCAAGTTTTGACACGCGTCAGCAGGAGTCTCTTAGAGCCTACCATTAACAAAGATGCAACAGTGAAACTCCTCAAGGTATGCCTCTTGGTGCTCCATATCTTTCGCTCATTCTCGTTGTCCCATTATTTGTAATGGCTTGTGTTCACGAATAATACTGCATTGCCTTTCCTCTAATTTTTTCTTGTCATTTGCTGAAATTGTATTTTTATTTGATCCCTTGAACGGTTCCTTTGTAGTTCAGGAAGGTTTTGTAATGTTTGCTTTGATTTCTCGCCTATTGAATCCTAAATTTTATTTCAAAAATACATGCCTTGAGAGTTAGAGCTGAGAGCATGAGGCGATATAGAGAGTAGAGCTGTTAGAGAATTCCTGGGTGGAGAAGTCGGGGGAAAAATTTCCTTTATGACCACTCAAACCCAACTCAAACCCAACTATTTATAGGGACCTATTTGCACAATTACAGAAAATAGGAAACAGTTATTGAAACCACTCTTAATGCAATTAATTCACCGATTTACTACATATTTGTGTTGCAATTTGAGTGTAATCTAGCGGTTATCAGTTGGATGACATATTTGAGTTCCGTCGATTGGGGCGACAGGCCTTGTAATGATCGCTTCTACCGAGATACAGCCGGTCGGTCGACTAGTTGTAACCGGTCGTCCTTGCAAGAAGTTTGGGTAGTTGGGACCTTAAGTGTGGTAAGCCACTTAGAACTACCGACATTGCATGTCGGCCGACTTGATCGAGCGATCGGTTGTCGGGTGGCTTGTTCAAATTATGCTCTTTTAACCAACAACTTCGATTGTACGACCCTTATCCTTGACCGTTTGATCGTTCTAAGATTCATGCTGATAGTTTTGGTGCATACATTACCCTCTTTTATGATTAAAGTTTTTATTGAGACTGGTCGGAGCCGACATTCTTTTATTTCCACCCTTTACTTCTATAACTAATTTAGGGGTTTTATTCTTTTTTTATTCACTTGCTTTTGATTGCTTTTGGGTAGAAATTGAGCTGACAATTTCATATGGTACTTGATATAATGTTTTGTTTGAATTGCTTATCTTCATTCGTTTTTTGTTTTTGTTTTTATTTTTTCTTTTAATTTACTGAAATTATAGTGTGATGGCGAGTGTTGATATTTGTAGCCCTGGTAGGAATGCATTTGCTACAACCTTCGATAATGATAAGTGCTTTTTCCGGAAAGATTAGTTGACAACATTTATACAGTTGAATTTGAAGCTTGGTGAAGAGCTTTGAATCGAACAAGATTTTTGTCTTCTTTAGGTCATTTGACAAGCGGAATGACATCTTGAAGATTTTGCTTGGAAATAAGACATGATGTATATTTAAATCGTGATAAATTAATGTGTACTTGACTACCTGATTTGGACACAACAACATTAAAAGAATTCATTAATTAATTATTTCCAGACCTAGAACAGGTCAAACCTGACCTTAATTATTTTTGGATCACTTCTGCTGACCTTAACTCAATCCTTTTATTGATGGATTGAACTAAACCCAAATTTTTTGTGTTGGGTTTGAGTTGAATTTTGGTGGTGTCTAATAGTAACAACCCTAATTTAAATAAAATAACTCATGAAATGAGATAAAAAAAATCAATACTTGAATTGGTTCACACTAGAATCACAATAAATTCACAAAACAATAATTGCAAAATTTTTAGAAGAATATAAGAACAAGGACAAGGATTCGTTGTGTAGAGAAATGTATGGGTTTCATGTCAGTGTAAGGAGTTGACTTCTCTTAAAAATTTAGTCACATTTGCCTTACACTGAAAGGAATTCGATATTCAATTAGCATACACAATATTGAAAACAACTTGCATTTTTGTGAAGCCTAAAATTTTCATTCTTACATGTCTTAGATGTTTATAAGTATCAAAGCCAGTTTATGTTTGGCTTAAGATATTTGTAAGACATGCATGAAATAGAAGCTGGAAGTAGAGTTGTAAGCTTCAACCACCTCTAATAGCAAATATGCAAAACATGCTTACGTATACAACAACAACAACAAAGCCTTAATCCCACTAAGTGGGGTCGGCTACATGAATCCTTTTTCTCCATTGCATCCTATTTAGTGTCAAATTTTCGTTTAATTCTAATAATTTAAGATCCTTTTTTATGCAATAAGCCCAAGTTTTCCTAGGTCTGCCTCTGCCTTTCTTAACATAAGTTGTATTTAAAACATCTACTCTCCTAATCGGATCATCAGGTGGTCGACGTTTAATGTGACCAAACCATCTAAGGCGACTCTCTCTAATTTTATCCGTCACCGGTGCAACTCCAACCCTATTACGGATATATTCCTTTCGCATTTTGTCTCTAAGTGTAAAGTCACTCATCCACCTAATCATTCTCATCTCGCAACACTTAACATTATGCTTCTCTTTTAAAGGCCAACATTCAAGCACCATAGAGCATCGAAGGTCTCACCACAATCTTATAAAATTTTCCTTTCGACCCAAGCGGTACTTTTCTATCACACAATAAGTCGGACACATTCCTCCACTTCAACCAACCAACCCGAATTCTACTATTAACATCCCCATCTATATCACCATCGCTTTGAACAATGGACCCGAGATATCTAAATCGTTCACACCTTTTAATAATTTGATCACCCAAAGTTACACTTCGTCACTAGACCTACTATTACTAAAATTACATTCCATGTATTCAGCTTTAGTTCTACTCAAACGAAGACCTTTAGACTCCAATGTAGACCTCCATAATTCAAGTTTTTCCTGGACTTTTTCTCTTGTCTTATCCATAAGGAGGATATCATCAGCAAAAAGCATACACCAAGATACATCTTCTTGTAAATGCCAAGTAAGCCCATCCATAAATAAAGCAAAAAGATATGGGATTAAAGCCGATCCTTGATGTAAACCAACAGAAATAGTAAAATACTTGGTCAATCCTCCTTCAGTTCGAACACGTGTAACAGCTCTAGCATACATATCTTTAATGACTTGAATATAAGTCATATCAACACCTTTCTTCTCAAGGACTCTCCAAAGAACATCTCTAGGAACCTTATCGTAAGATTTTTCTAAATCAATAAAAATCAAATGTAGATCCTCCTTATTATCTCTCGTACTTCTCCATCAAACCTCTCAATAAATTTATAGCTTCCATGGTCGACACCGCTCGACATAAATCCAAATCGATTATGAGAAATCTTCGTAATACGTCTTAACCTATGTTCAATTACCCTCTCCCATAATTTTAAAATATGACACATCAATTAAATTCCTCTATAATTTGCACACTCTTGTGCATCTCCTTTATTCTTAAAAATGGGGACCAAAATGCTCTTTCTCCACTCCTCAGGCATCCTTTTAGTTTTTAAAATAATTTTAAATAGTTTAGTAAGCCTAGAAACCCTGAAATCATCTAAACATTTCCACACTTCAATTGGGATATCATCAGGTCCTACAGACTTTCCCCCCTTGGTTTTCTTTAAAGCCTCATCAACTTCTTTTTTTACTAATGCGACGGTAAAAATGAAAAGTTTTATTATTAACGATATTAAGATCACTAAGGTCGATCGTACTTTCAGCATCATAATTAAAAAGTTTATCAAAATAACTCACCCACCTCTGTTGAATATCTTTTTCTAAGAAAAACATTTTTTGATTTTCATCTTTAATACACTTTACTTGAGTTGAATCTTTACTTTTCTTTTCTCTTTGTCTGGCTAGTTTAAACATATATTTTTCACCTTCCTTAGTATCTAACATGTTATAAAGATCACTAAAAGCATAATTTTTAGCGTCACAGATTATTCTTTTACACTCATTGCGGGCCGTTTTATATTTTTCCCAGTTCTCTACGCTTTTACATATAAACCAATTTTTATAACATAACTTCTTATATTTTATATTTTCTTGCACATTATTATTCCACCACCAACTATTTTTATTTATAGAAAATTTTCTTTCGATTCTCTAAGTACATCTTTTGTCATTTGTTTAATAGTATTAGTTAATTTTTCTCACATAACATTCGCGTCTTCATGAACATCCCAAATATTTAAATCTTGAATTTTACTCATAAAAATAATTTTATTTGTGTCTTTTAGGTGCTCCCATCTTATTCTACGATGTTGAATCCTAGTATTCTTTATTTTACAACTCTTCATCTTAAAATCTAGAACTAATAATCGATGTTCGTACTTAATTGCTCACTTGGAATGACCTTACAATTCTTACAATCTCGACGATCTCTTCTTCTCATAAGAAAATAATCAATTTGTGTTTTATTAGATCCATTCTTATAAGTAATAAGATGCTCATCTCTTTTCTTGAATAATGTATTAGTAATAATCATATCAAATGCTAAAGCAAAATCTAAAATGACTCTACCTTCTTTATTAATCGCTTCATAACCGTAGCCACCATGAATATTTCTAAAATCTTATGCCACTCTACCGACATGTCCATTTAAATCTCCTCCAATAAAAATTTTTTCTTCAAGGGGTATCAAGTGTATTAAGTCTTCTAAATCATTCCAGAATTTATCTTTAGAGCCTATATCTAAACCAACTCGAGGAAAGCATAAACACTTATAATATTAAAAATCTTAAGTATCAATAATAATCTTAAGTCTTTATAATTCTATCTCCAACTCTATTAATTTTAACAACATTATCTTTCAAACTCTTATCTATAATTACACCTACACCATTTCTAAGTACGACTCTTACTGAATACCATAGTTTAAAACCTAAGTTATCAATCTCCTTAGCTTTTCTCCAACCCATTTAGTTTCTTGAATACATAGGATGTTTATCTTTCTATGGATCATAATATCAACCAATTCCATTAGTTTACCATTGAGAGTACCTATATTCCAAGATCCTATCTTAATACTAGTATCATGGACTAACTTCTTTACCCGCATCCGTCCGTAAACCCAAAAAATGCTTACGTATAAATGACAAAATAAATTACTAGCAATAGCAGCCACCAATTATGGAACAAGTAGTATGCTACAACTAGGAGAAGCTTCATAACCACAATAAGAATCACGTGGCTAAAGTAACAAAGAGAATTGAACGAAGTTGTAGATATCATAAAGCAACATAAATTGAAGGCATAACAATATCAAAAGAAAGTGCTGAAATAAACTACATGGCTTGCACATGTGAGTCTATTGGGATTTCACATCACATGACATCTACTTTATATTGTAAAGAGCCCTTGATCTTTTAGATTAATTGATGCAATGGGTAGGCTTTAGATGTTAGAACCTACTATGATACTACTTTCAGGGATATGACACTCCAAAAAAGGGGAGGGGTGGGGGAAGTTTGTATTGGGTGTTCCTCCTTTGTTTCCCTTTGATGTAGACCATTATGCTTCCTTCTAATCCTTGCAAACTAAACCTTATCATCCTCCGCACAAGCTTGCTTTAGACATGCTAGTCCTTTTCATGTGGCTAGTGGATGCAATGGCTAAGATATAATATCATTTGTACCCATTGTATTGTAAAGAGGAAGGTGTGTAACCTTGTTATAGATGGAGGCTATCATTAAAATATGATTTCTATGCAGATGATAGACAAATTGAGCCTCAATATACAAAAGCATTCTGACTTGGGTAAAGAAGAGAAATGAAATTTATGTCGACAAGAGATGTTTAGTGAAATTTTTAATTGGAGACAAGCTGCAGGATCAAGTCAGGTGTGATGTTGCGCTTATGAATGCATGTTATATTCTGTTGGGGCAACTGTGATAGTATGAAAGATGCACATTTCATGAAGGCTACAAAAATACCTATAATTGTAATAAGGATGGGAAACATCTTTTACTTTTGTCATTAACGAAATCAGTCGTGATGAACATGCAGATAGAGGTTGAAACCATTGTGCCTCGTGGTACCTTTCTAGTGGCTATGAGGGAGGCACCAATGGGACTTTACTTCGCGATACTAGAAGGTAGTGAGACGGAGGAACCCATATGAGGTATTACTGGAGGAGTTCAAGGATGTATTGAGACTTGAAGGACAGTATAACACTTGAATTTTTGCCTTTGTGAGAGATTCAACATGCTATCGATCTTATCCTACGATCAGCGCTTGCCAACCGATCAGTCTTTTGGATGTGGCCAACAGTGTAGAAGGTGCTTCAAAAGCAAGTTGAGGATTTGATGTCCCGAGGATAGTTAGCGAGAACACCAGTCTATGTCTGTGCTAGCTTTGATCATGCAAAAAAAAGATGTATCATGGAGCATGTACATAGATATCAAGGTTGTGAACAAGATCACAATCAATACAAGTTTCCTATTCGTAGATTGGACGACTTGCTTGATCAATTGTATGGAGCCAGTGTTTTTTCTAAAAATTGATTTGCGCAGCGGCTACCACCAAATCATAGACTAGAGAATGAGTGGAAGGCAATCTTTAAGACATGAGATGGACTGTATGAGTAGACATTCGTGCCTTTTAGGCTATCCAATGGCTCGAGTACTTTCACGCGGCTAATGAATTAGGTTTTTTTGAGCTTTCATTGGGAAATTTATGGTTGTCTATTTTGATGATATTTTGGTGACAATAGTTTTGAAGAGGAGCACTTGCAACATTTGAGACAAATCTTTGAGGTTCATTGGACAAAGAAGCTATATGTCTATTCAAAGAAGTGTTATTTCTTACTCTGTAAACGTGTTTTTAGGGATATATTGTTTCAGCTGCCAGCATTGAGATGAACTTCACAAAGATTGAGGCTATTGTTGCATGACCTGGACTCCAGCCATTTACTCAAGTATGCTAGTTTCATGGTTTTGACTTCATTTTATAGGAGGTTTATCAGAAATTTCAGCTAAATTGCGACCTTTTTGGGATATATTGTTTCAGTTGCCAGCATTGAGATGGACCCTACTAAAATTGAGGCTATTGTTGCTTGACCCAGACTCCAGTCATCTACTCAAGTACGCTAGTTTCATGGTTTGACTTCATTTTATAGGAGTTTTCTACAAAAATTTCAGCTTGATTGCAATGTTTGATGGAACTTCTCAAGTTAGATAAAGTTGCATGGTAAGATGATGCTCAGGCTAGTTTTGATGCTTTAAAGAAATAGGTGACTCAAGCCCCATTTTTGTACTTTCATATTTTAAGCAAGTGTTTGAGATAGTGGGATGCCGACCTGGAGTTGTGTTAAAGTAAAGTAGGGCAACCTATTGTTTTCTTTAGTAAAAAAATAAATGATTCCAAGAGGAAGTGCCTACGTACGATAAAGATTTTTATGTTATCATGAGGGCACAATCCTTACCTACAGACATGTGAATTTACTCTCTATGTTGATCATGAAGCCCTAAAATTTTTGAATAGTCAGACGATGCGGTCTAAGGTTGTTGGTTTTGAGGTGTTGAAGGATTTGTATGCAATTGATAAGGATTTTCAAGATATTTGGATCCAGTGACAGGATAGGTTGTACGTGCAATATCATTGATCCGATGATATCTCTTTTTCCAGAATAAGCTATGCTTTCCTGACGCAGGAGCTTTCCAGGATCGCGAAACTGTAGCTGTTACAATGCTGCGGACGTGTTACTGTAGCCGCTACAGTAACCGTTGGCCAACCCTTCTCCCCCTTTTTCTTAATTTTTCCCTCTTAATTTTTCTTTCCTTTTCCATGAAATACTCTATTATAAATCCTTACCTATTATATTACTTTCTTTTTTTTATATTTGTTAAATGCAATTATTGCCTAATATAAGTTCTAATCTCTCTTATATATAGTGCTGTTTTGCTTAGGTAATAAGGTTTTGATGATTGCTGATTTCTGTTACTGCCATTGAGGTGTTCTTCCCCTCCAGAGGTTGTAGCTCGATTGTAACTCGTCCGAGGTGGTGCCGTGTCCAAGAGTTTGAGTGGTGTTTGGCTGTAGCTCGACCGCGACGAGATGTTTTATCTTTGCGCAACCCTCTGACTTTCTTCCAGTCCAACCCCTTGCTAGCTTGCTGCCCTCACTGCCAAACTCTCTCCAGCCCTTCTAGAACCTGCCATAAGCCCTCGTAATCCATCTAGACTTGATCGTAACCCACTAAGGCCTTCCCTCATTTTGCAGCAGCCATCTCCAGCCCTTCGCAACACTGCAGCAGCCTGTCCCAAGCAGCCCAGCAGCTGTCGCAACTCTTCCATCAGATCTATCTGCTACTATAACTCTTACTGGAGTCTGTGTTGTGTCTTTATATTTGTGATGTTTTGTTGTCGTTATTTCATGTTTTCAAGTGACGTGCCCGTAATCCTTTCAATTTCAACAAAAATATTTGTTTTTTGCTGTGTTTTGGATTTCCTCCGGTATCAATTCCTCAAAGCTCACTTAGAAATAGCATGTTACAAGTGTGTAATAGTGGTAGAGACAACACCCTCCCTAGTGAAGAACTTTTATTAGCTTAGATTGGTATGAGATGTGGAGAGGCATGTTAGACAGTGCACGCATGTCACCTGGCTAGGACTCGAGGACAGAATACCGTGTTGTACACTCCCTTCCCGTTCTAGAGGCACCCTAGTTGGATATGAGCATGGATTTTGTGGCGAGATTACACAAGCAAAGCAGAATAAAGATTCCGTTATGGTAGTGGTAGACCATTTCTCTAAGATGACACATTCTGTACCTCGTCACAAGATGATTGATGCATCACATATTGAACTTATACTTCATGGAGGTTGTTTGTCTTCATGTTATTCCTAGGAGCTTTATTTTCATACAAGGGTGTGAAATTTCTTAGTCACCTTTGGAGGGACTTTATAGGTTATGTATGATGCTTCGGTTCAATTCAACAGGTCACCCTCAGACAAATGGACAGATCGAGGCTGTGAACTATAGTTTGGGAAATCTTCTTAATTGTTTTGTGGGAAATAACATGAAGCAGTGGGATTTGGTTCTTCCTCAGATGGAGTTTGCCTATAATCGTTCTACGAGTCAGTCCACAGGCCACAGTCCATTTGAGATTGTGTATGGGCGAAACCCTTTTACGGCTTTAGAGTTGGTCCCTTTACTGCCCATTATTGAACTTTGCACTGATGTCGAGGTTCGAGCCGCCTACACTGATGTCGAGGTTCGAGTCAAGTATATTTAGTCCCTTTACTGTCCATCTGTTCAACCGCCCGAACCTTAATGAACTGTCGTTGGATTTCTGTTTTCAGTTTGGACAGCTGTCAAACTCACCCCTCCTGCTGTCCCACCTCATATCTTGCTTCCTACAGCCTTCCCAACAACCCCACCTGCTGTTTACGTTCAGAAACCGCCCCTTCTTCGCTTCCGGTTCACTGTTTCGTTGCCGTCCACACCGGTTTCCAACAACCCTCCAACCCACCCATAATGTAGTGAATTGTCTAATTTTGCCAACACCTTTTGCACTTTATCATATCGTCTAGGAACCCTTAAAGTGTCATTATTCTCATCATTTGATGTTTCTTTTGGTTTTATTTTTATATAATATATGTGTGATAAACTGGAGGGTTGCGTTAGGTATTCGACAATCAGCGTAAAACTTATCAAAAAAATATTGACATGAATCTTTTTGATCATTGTGTAAGTGCTAGGACGTCCCCTGGAAGCGACATGTTGTATGACCTGAATACAGTGGAAAGTGTGCAAGGGCCGTTACATCGACACCAGGGTGTAGTGTCAAATAAACAAGGGTCCTACATTAGGATAAGATCTTGGAATATAAGCACTCTCACTGGTAATTTAATGGAATTAGTTGATATTATGATTCATAGAAAGATAAATATCTTATGTATTCAAGAAACTAAATAGGTTGGAGAAAAAGCTAAGGATATTGATAACTGAGGTATTTTGGTAAGAGTCGTACTAAAAATGATGTAGGTGCAATTATAGATAAAAGTTTGAAAGATAATGCTGTAAGAATTAATAGAGTTGGAGATAGAATTATAAAAATTAATATTATTATTGATATTAAAATTTTTAATATTATCAATGCTTATGGTTTAGATATAGGCTCTAAAGATAAATTTTGAAATGACTTAAAAGACTTAATACACTTGATCCCCTTGAAGAAAAAAATTTTATTGGAGGAGATTTAAATGGACATGTCAGTATAGTGATAAAAGATTTCAAAAATATTCATGGTGGCTACGGTTATGGAGCGATTAATGAAGAAGGTAAAATCATATTGGATTTTGCTTTAGCGTATGATTTAATTATTACTAATACTTTATTCAAGAAAAAAAAATATCTTATTACTTATAATAATGGATCTAATAAAACACAAATTAATTATTTTTTATGAGAAGAAGAGATCGTCGTGATTGCAAGAATTGTAAGGTCATTCTCAGTGAGGATTTAAGTACCCAATATCGATTATTGGTTCTAGATTTTAAGATGAAAAGTTCTGAATGAAAGAATACAATGAATCAACATCATAGAATTAGATGGGGGTACTTAAAATACACAAATAAAATTATTTTTATAAGTAAAATTCAATATTTAAAAATTTGGGATGTTCATGAAAAAACAAATGCTATGTGTGATAAAGTAACAAGTACTACTATACAAGTGACAAAAGATGTACTTCGAGAATGAAAAGAAAAAATTTATATGGATAAAAATAGTTGCTGGTGGAACAATAATATGCAAGAAAAGATACAATATAACAAATTATGTTATAAAAATTGGTTTAAATGTAAATGCTTAGAGAACTGGGAACATTTTGAAACGATCCGTAGAGAGTCTAAAAGAATAATCCGTGACGCTCAAAATTCTGCTTTTAGTGATCTTTATAACAGATTAGATACTAATGAGGTTGAAAAATATATGTATAAACTAGTCAAACAAAGAGAAAAGAAAAGTAAAGATTTAATTCAAGTAAAAGTGTATTAAAGATGAAAATCAAAAAACGCTTTTCTTAGAAAAAGAAATATAGGTAGGTGTGTTATTTTGATAAACTTTTTAATGCATTTTCTGAAAATACGATTTATCTTAGTGATCTTAATATCATTAATAATAATACAACATTTTATTTTTGCCGTCGCATTAGTAAAATAATGTTGAGGAGGCTTTAAAGAAAATCAAGGGTGGAAAGTCTGTTGGACCTGATGATATCCCAATTGAAGTGTGGAAATGTTTAGGTGATTTGGGAGTTTCTTGGCTTATTAAACTTTTTAATATTATTTTATATACTAAAAAGATGCTTGAGACATGAAGAATGCTTATTTTGGTCCCCATTTTTAAGAATAAAGGGGATGCACAAGAGTGTGCAAATTATAAGGAATTAAACTAATGTGTCATACTTTAAAATTATGGGAGAGGGTAATTGAACGTAGGTTAAGGCGTATTATCAAGATTTCTCATAATCAATTTGATTTTTTGCCTGGCAGGTCTACTATGGAAGCTATACATTTTTTGAGAGGTTTAATGGAGAAGTACAGAGATAATAAGGAGAACCTACATTTGATTTTTATTGATTTAGAAAAAGCTTACGATAAAGTTCCAAGAGATGTCATTTGGAGAGTCCTTGAGAAGAAAGGTGTTGATATGACTTATATTCAAGTCATTAAAGATATGTATACTAGAGCTGTTACTTGTGTTCGAATTGAAGGAGGATTGACCAAATAGTTTCCTATTTCTGTTGGTTTACATTAGTGCTCAGCTTTAAGCCCATATCTTTTTGCACTGGACATTTACAAGAGAATGTACCTTGGTGTATGCTTTTTGTTGATGATATCCTTCTCGTGGATAAGACGAGAGAAATAGCCTTGGAAAAACTTGAATTATGGAGGTCTACATTGGAGTCTAAAGGCCTTCGTTTGAGTAGAACTAAAACTGAATACATGGAATGTTATTTTAGTAATAGTAGCTTTAGTGACAAACGTGTAACTTTGGGTGATCAAATTATTAAATGGTGTGAACGATTCCGATAACTCGAGTCTATTGTTTAAAGCGGTGGTGATATAGATGGAGATGTTAATACTAGAATTCAAGTTGGTTGGTTGAAGTGGAGGAATGCTTCTGACCTGTTGTGTGATAGAAAAATACCGCTTAGACTGAAAGGAAAATTTTATAAGACGGTGGTGAGACCTGCAATACTCTATGGTGCTGAATGTTGGCCTTTAAAGAGAAGCATAATACTAAGTTAAGTGTTGCTGAGATGAGAATGATTAGGTGGATGAGTGGCTTTACACTTAGAGACAAAATGTGAAATGAATATATCCATGATAGGGTTGTTGTAGCTTCAGTGACGGACAAAATTAGAGAGAGTCACCTTAGATGGTTTGGTCACATTAAACGTCAACCATCTGATGATCCGATTAGGACAATATATGTTTTAGATTTGACTTATGTTAAGAAAGGCAGAGGTAAACCTAGGAAGACTTGGGCTTGTTGTATAAAAAATTATCTTAATTTATTAGATCTAAATGAAAGGATTCATGTAGCCGACCCCACAGTGGGATTAAGGCTTTGTTCTTGTTATTGTTGTTGTATATGTGTGATCAAGTGTTATTTTATTGGCATGACACTTTCATAAGGCAAGCCTTTAATGCAAAATCAATATTATTTCTCTTGATTGCACTAAATATATATTCTTTTTAAATATATTTTCTTTGATGCTAAATCCTTTTCGTAAATAGCAGTATGCTTGTACTAGAGTTGGAATGATGCTACGAATACAATACTGTTGCAAGCATGTCTCCAAGCTTCACTTGCTATTGAGTAGCACCCTCCTCACTCTTGGCCCTTTATCTACCACTCTCTTTGCCCTTTCTCTTGTTGGTTGACTTTAATCTTATTTTTCGTAGTTTTGGGAATTTCTAATGTAAGTCTCCCTTTTATCTTTCAAGAAACTCGAAAGGCATGCCCCCATCTTTCTGATACAAGACTGTTGTTCTTATTGATTTTTCTTTTTAAATTTCTTCATCTATATCATTATCTTTAAAATGAGATATCTCACTATGCAATACTTAGCTTTCTGATAGATTAATTGAACCTGATTTACTTTATGTATCAGGGTTGAACTACTTCATTTGTCTCCTTTTTTAATGATTCAAAATGTTGATTTTCCTTAAGAAAGTCCTAACAATGATCGCTTATGAAGATTTGTGTTCTCTCACAGAAAGTGGACACCGCTCTTTCAGATTTGAGTCCCTGTTCATCTCTGCAGGAAGCGTTGACTTCTCTATTGTGCTCTCTGGTTCAAAGTAACCTGCTTAAGCATAAAGATGATGATGTTAGGCTATTGGTTGCTGTTTGTTTCACTGAAGTCATTCGTCTTCTAGCACCTAATCTTCCTTGCAGTTTTGATGTATTTGAGGTAAAATTCCTTTATTAAGAAAGCTGTATTTTTAACGAAGTTGCATCAATTATAAGCACATATAAGATTACCTGGTCTGGTTTACTTGAGCATCTTTGGTACCATAGCCTTTTTATAGCTATAGATTACCTGCTAATGTGCATCTTGTGAAGAGAAGCATTACCTATATCTTATTGTTATGCCTTTCTACAGCTTCAAGGGTATTTGTTTGAATAATAGTTAATGTTTAGCCTCAAGTTCAATGCTTACAAAGTGTGTTGAAGACGGAATAATTGAACAAATGGTTATAGTATCATTTACATTGGAAAAGGATGTTCTATTTTTTCTTTTTCTGTCCCACGCAATGTACTTTTTTCTAGCCAATTGAAATATGAAGTTAACTATTGCTTTGGCATCTATATTAAGGTATGCATTGTCAAAATATGCATATTATTTTCTTATCTAGAATTAGGATACAACAACAACAACAAAGCCTTAATCCCACTAAGTGGGGTCGGCTACATGAATCCTTTTTCTCCATTGCGTCCTATTTAGTGTCAAATTTTCGTTTAATTCTAATAAATTAAGATCATTTTTTATGCAATAAGCCCAAGTTTTCCTAGGTCTACCTCTGCCTTTCCTAAAATAAATTGTATTTAAAACATCTACTCTCTTATCGGATCATCAGGTGGTCGACGTTTAATGTGACCAAACCATCTAAGGCGACTCTCTCTAATTTTATCCGTCACTGGTGCAACACCAACCCTATTACGGATATATTCATTTCGCATTTTGTCTCTAAGTGCAAAGCCACTCATTCACCTAATCATTCTCATCTCGGCAACACTTAACTTAACATTATGCTTCTCTTTTAAAGGCTAACATTCAACACCATAGAGCATTGAAGGTCTCACCACCATCTTATAAAATTTTCCTTTCAGTCTAAGTTGTACTTTTCTATCACACAATAGGCCTGACGCATTCCTCCACTTCAACCACCCAACCTCAATTCTACTATTAACATCCCCATCTATATCACCATCGCTTTGAACAATGGACCCGAGATATCTAAATCGTTCACACCTTTTAATAATTTGATCACCCAAAGTTACACTTTTGTCACTAGACTTACTATTACTAAAATTACATTCTATGTATCGAGTTTTAGTTCTACTCAAACGAAGACCTTTAGACTCCAATGTAGACCTCCATAATTCAAGTTTTTCTTGGACTTTTTCTCTTGTCTTATCCACAAGGAGGATATCATCAGCAAAAAGCATACACCAAGGTACATCCTTTTGTAAATGCCCAGTAAGACCATCCATAAATAAAGCAAAAAGATATGGGCTTAAAGCCGATTCTTGATGTAAACCAACAGAAATAGTAAAATAATTGGTCAATCTTCCTTCAGTTCAAACACATGTAACAGCTCTAGCATACATATCTTTAATGACTTGAACATAAGTCATATCAACACCTTTCTTCTCAAGGACTCTCCAAAGAACATCTCTAGAAACCTTTTCGTAAGCTTTTTCTAAATCAATAAAAATCAAATGTAGATCCTCCTTATTATCTCTGTACTTCTCCATCAAACCTCTCAATAAATGTATAGCTTCCATGGTAGACCTGCCCGACATAAAGCCAAATTGATTATGAGAAACCTTTGTAATACGTCTTAACCTATGTTCAATTACCCTCTCCCATAATTTTAATGTATGACACATCAATTTAATTCCTCTATAATTTGCACACTCTTGTGCATCTCCTTTTTTCTTAAAAATGGGGATCAAAATGCTCTTTCTCTACTCTTCAGACATCTTTTTAGTTTTTAAAATAATATTAAAAAGTTTAGTAAGCCAGAAAACCCCCAAATCACCTAAACATTTCCACACTTCAATTGGGATATCATCAGGTCCTACAGACTTTCCCCCCTTGGTTTTCTTTAAAGTCTCATCAACTTCTTTTTTACTAATGCGACGGTAAAAATGAAAAGTTTTATTATTATTAACGATATTAAGATCACTAAGGTCGATCATACTTTCAACATCTTTATTAAAAAGTTTATCAAAATAACTCACCCGCCTATATTGAATATCTTTTTCTAAGAAAAACACTTTTTGATTTTCATCTTTAATACACTTTAATAAAGCTTTACTTTTCTTTTCTCTTTGTTTGACTAGTTTATACATATATTTTTCATCATCCTTAGTATCTAACATGTTATAAAGATCACTAAAAGCGAATTTTTAGCGTCACGGATTATTCTTTAGACTCACTGCAGCCGTTTTATATTTTTCCAGCTTCTACGCGTTTACATTTAAACCAATTTTTATAACATAACTTCTTATATTTTATCTTTTCTTGCACATTATTATTCCACCACCAACTATTTTTATTTATAGAAATTTTTTCTTTTGATTCTCCAAGTACATCTTTAGCCACTTGTTTGATAGTATTAGTTAATTTTTCCCACATAGCATTCGCGTCTTCATGGACATCCCAAATTTTTAAATCTTGAATTTTACTCATAAAAATAATTTTATTTGTGACTTTTAGGTGCCCCTATCCTATTCTACAATGTTGAATCCTAGTATTCTTTATTTTACAACTCTTCATCTTAAAATCTAGAACTAATAATCGATGTTGAGTACTTAATTCCTCACTTGGAATGACCTTATAATCCTTACAATCTCGACGATCTCTTCTTCTCTAAGAAAATAATCAATTTGTGTTTTATTAGATTCATTCTTATAAGTAATAAGATGCTTATCTTTTTTCTTGAATAAAGTATTAGTAATAATCATATCAAACGCTAAAGCAAAATCTAAAATGACTCTACCTTCTTTATTAATCGCTCCATAACCGTAACCACCATAAATATTTCTGAAATCTTCTGCCACTCTATCTACATGTCCATTTAAATCTCCTCCAATTTTTTTCTTCAAGGGGTATCAAGTGTATTAAGTCTTCTAAATCATTCCATAATTTATATTTAGAGCCTATATCTAAACCAACTTGAGGAGCATAAGCATTTATAATATTAAAAATCTTAGTATCAATAATAATCTTAAGTGCTATAATTCTATCTCCACTCTATTAATTTTAACAACATTATCTTTCAAACTCTTATCTATAATAACACCTACACCATTTCTAAGTACGACTCTTACCGGAATACCATAGTTTAAAACCTAAGTTATCAATCTCCTTAGCTTTTTCTCCAACCCATTTAGCTTCTTGAATACATAAGATATTTATCTTTCTATGGATCATAATATCAACCAATTCCATTAATTTACCATTGAGAGTACCTATATTCCAAGATCCTATCCTAATACTAGTATCATGGACTAACTTTTTTACTCGCATCCGTCCGTAATGTGGGAACCCTTGCTTACTTAACACTACACCCGGGCGCCGGTGTAGCGGCCCGTGCACACTTTCCACTGTATTCAGGCCATACAGCGCGTCGCTTCCAGGGGACGCCCTAGCACTTACACAATGATAAAAAAAATTCATGTCATGATTTTTTTCGACAAGTTTTACGCTGGCTGTCGACTACCTAACGCAACCCTCCACTTTTCACATCCGGGCTTGAGACCGACAACGACAGTGTTTTATCTAGAATTAGGATAAGTTATCAAAAAAAAAAAAATCCTTTACCGCAACAGAGTTTTATTATTTGAAGGAACAATATTGTTATTCCGTTGTTCATCTCTTGTTCTCTAATAATGGATCCTAATATACAACAATGCACATCATCCTTGTTTTATGTTTAATTTGCAGGAATTCTGTAGGCTCATTGTTAATGTTTTCAAGCACCTAACTGATACTAGCAGTACGTATTCCACAAGGAGGCTGAAGATACTGGAGACACTTGCTTATAGTAAATCATTTTTAATTATGCTAGCGGGCTGTGAGAATTTAGCAGCCAAAATGATTAACGTGTTTTTCAAAGTTGCAAGGTAAGTGGTTGCCCAAACAATAAATTTTTTGTTCTTTCTTCTTGCCAAGGTAGATTCTTCTGTACATTTAAATTTGAGAAAATGCAAAGTATGCTACTCTAGAAGTTACGAAAACTTCGAAGGAGATTCTAATCATTGAGTTCGAAAATAATTTCTTCTTACATAATGGTTATCTAGTGCGATATCCATTTGTAAAGTTGTTTATCTAAGAACTTATATTTTTTTCATGATCAAAACTTATTTATTATTTATTTATACAATGTCATTTCTCTTTATTAGAAATTATATTTGTCACAATTTCATTCTTAAGCAGTTTATTTTTATGTTTAAGAATTAGAGACATGAAGACTTTATTTTTTTTCTAAAGTTGTATGTGATATTATAGTACAAAGATGAAATAAAAATGACACTCATATTCAATGTTAACAAACTCTCTCAATACGATGTATGATTTGATTTGATGCTTTTTTTTTAATTTTAACTTAGATTAATATGTCACTTATAAGTGCGCTTTTTTAAGATATTACAATCATACTTGACTAGTGATGCTTTGAATTATATTGCTTTATATTAAGATTAAAATATCAAATGAGAGGAATAAATGTTTAAATAGGATTTTTCAAAGAAGAAAGATCGATGATTAATTTGATGTTTGCTATTTTCTTTCGATTTAGTGGTATTTTCGCTAATCATGACTCCATAGTTTCCAGAAATATTATGGATGAAATGTGTGGTGGATGATTTATGGCAAGTTTTCCACGATTATTAAGTTTGACTTTCAAATTATTGGTTTAACCATATTCATTTTCTTGCTTGAAAAAAGTTGGAGTAGAATGTATTAATTCACTTAATATGAACAAAATCACACTTCACTTAATATGAACAAAATCACACTTGAACGATTTGAATATTCAGTATTTATACTTATTAATTTTCATCTTCTATTTGGGAAGAGTCTAAAATATTCTAAGAGGAGACAATATTATGTGATATTGGTGGAGATACATCAACTACAATGGATGATATTATAGTACTTGAATTACTAATCTTTCTCTTGATGAGCCATATTTAGAAGCAATGTTTTTCTTTGATGAAGATGAATGAGGTATTGAAGAGGGCAATGAAGCTAGCACTAATGTCCTGCTATTGAATGCATTAACTGCAATTAGGGATGATTGTATTATTATATTTTGCTTCATTTTATTATGGATGACATTGACATTAAATATTTTTAGTGTTTTTTTTTGATATTTTGAATGTAATTTTGATGTTGTCAAAAATAACCTTTATCATTATAAATTTTTCCTTAATATATATATTTTGTTTTGTGATGTATTTAATAGAAATTATGACACTAAATTAGATGCAAATGGAGAAAAAGGATTCATGTAGCCGGCTCCACTTAGTGGGATTAAAGCTTTGTTGTTGTTGTTGTTGATGATGTATTTAATAGAAAATATTAAATATATCTTTATAATAATTATTATGATGTATTAAAAAGACATGTCTATGGCATATCATGTTATAATTTTTTAAATTATGTCGTGTCTTCGTGCACCCCTATCCGCGCCCATGCTTCTTAGATTGATATAAATCTGGAAAGTATTTCATGTTACAGAAATCCACAACAAGCTATTGTACCTATGTATGTCAAAACCTTTTAATAGATAAGCAAGAAACGTAATGCATTTTGAATAGTACTGATGTTTGATATAGAGCCATGGCGGATGTGGTTTGCGAACTTTTGTAGTTAGAATAGGTTTTAATTCAAGTACCAAAACTATAGATTCTCCAAGGAACCTATAGTGTAACAACAAGGCTGCCAGAAGCATTAAAAATCATCTTGTCCAACGTGAGAGAGCCATGTATGTTGTGGTTAATCAACATTTTATGAAGGAAAATCTTGAAGCAAGAATCATTTGCAAACCATTTATTTTTATCTCCTAGCAACCGCATATGTCCTTTTGAAGGGATTGTTCGAATCTATTTTTTAATTCCTTATTGGTAAGTTGGGGTTTATTAATATCTATTTTCTAGTTTAAGTAAGTGTTAACATTGTAAGTGTTGATATCATCTAAGGGTGGATTGAATGGATTGGTAAATATGAGGAGTGGCTGTTGTGGGTATGGCATCTCTAAAGAAAAATGAAGAATTTTAAGTACAAGTAGTTGGAAGATTCCCATTTTTTGAAATTTAAATTTGTTTCTTATTTTAACGAGTTATCCTAGGAAATTATCATACACTTAAATGTGTAAAACACCAAGTATCCTATAAATATTATTCCACTATCATTGATAAGTATAACAAAGTTCTTTCTGCTCCAAACTTACGGTGTGCGTGTTTAGTAATTTAGTTTTGAGTGCTTGTCAGTGTCTAACATTTTCTGTTCACTTTTTGTTTAGTGTATGCTGATAATTTGTTAGCGAGTTCTCCAAGTTTAGATTGAAACTCTGTTTAAACTTATTTGAATTACGATTCAAATTGTTTTAGAGTTTATGTGGGGCTGATTTTTTATCACTTTGTTGCTTTATACAACCACCACACTTCCATGTAGGAATTGCTTTATTGCCACTTCTTAGAAATTTTTATAGTGGGAAGCTATTTTATATAGACGGGTTTGCTAGTATGTGGTATCTGTAAGAAAACCACAATCATGTTTTTTCATTATATATATATATATATATATATATAGATAATGTGTGTGTACTTAGCTTTATCAATAGCTTGTTTGGGCTCGAGGTGAATCTAAAGTTCTTATTGTACATCTGGTTGCTGCTTTATTTTTTCTAGTGCTAAATCTATCAGCATAGTATTGGCTGCTTAGACAGATTGGTACCTACCTTTTAAATATTGCTATTATTAACCAATTTTTTATTTTCTTGTGTAAGTGGTCAAACCTTGCGTGATGTACTTCTGCCAGTTTGCTTCCGAAAGCGTTGTTAAGTACTGCCAAAAAGTTGTTGAAACATTTCTCACGCAGATATATTTGTTGATCTTTTTTATTTCCTTAGTTTGAATGATAATTAAATCACTCTTCATTATTTTTTGTTACCATTATTCTCTCATGTGTGATTTAAAGCGGATTTTTTTTTCCGTATGCAGATGTAAAATTCAAAATAGCTTGGTGCAGGCTATCTTGTCAATTATATCAGGTATTCTTGAACAACAGGTCACACCACGCATACTTTGTGTGGTACTTCATAATCTTCTAAGGCATGAGAAGGTATAGAGATACAGTGATTTGCTTTCTGTACTTGTGATGCAATTTTCTTCTGCAAGTTTACGCAATAAAAATTCACCTTTTGTTTAGTTTTTATTTATTCGACTTGTTCGTTTTCTGCATACACATATGTTCATTGATGCTGGTAAATTCTCAAAGTGATGTGCTTGAATAAATTTAAATAGATATTAGGAATTCATCTTTGCTGCTATTAAACATATCAAAATCTGAGAATTCTTTTTTATTTGTGATATTTTTTTTGTCTTTCTATCAACATCTTAAGAAATCTCGATTAAAAAATATTGAGGTTTTAAGAAAGTTATAAAGAAAATATTCAGGTAAAATCTACTCCTCAAAACTTGATTGAGTAAAATTTATTCATTTTCTACAGTAATTTATTAAAATTGACTTAGCTCTACGATGAGTTATATGATATTAAGCATATTTCCAAGGTCCTCAATAGGGGTGTCAAACCAGCTTCATAGATTTGGTTCGGGTCAGACCCGAAATTGACCCAACTTAAAACTGCATGACCCGTCCCTGACTGTAATATGAAACGGGTCATAAAGTCCAAGCCAAACTCAACCCGCCTTCAATCTATTGACTTGAACTGACCCATATAACCCCTTTAATTTAAGGTGTAACAATTATTCGGGTCTATTTTGAGTAAATCTCGTGTTAATTTCAAGTTAATCTCTGATCAACTTTGGGTTGGCCAGTCGATTGAGTCAGTTTTGGATTAGCAAGCCAGTTTCATATCAATTTTGGGTTGGAAAATCAGCCTAAGGCCAACCCAAAAAATTAAGCTGCTTAGCATTCTTAACTTAAACCCAACCTGAAATTATTTAGGTCAATCATAACCCATATTTTTCGAGTCCGGTTTGGATCAAGTTGGCATGCAAGGTCAATTTTTGATACCTCTTGTTCTCAATGATCTAAAGCTAGTGAGAACATGGTTCATTTTTTCTATATATTGGATTTTGTTACAAATTAGGATAACATGATATAGCGGTTATGATCAAAGACATTTGATTGAGTGATTTGCCGCAAAATATCACCATTATAGCATGGTCATTGCTGAAGTTGGTATGATTCCCAATCGCTCAACCCATTCACTTGTAAATCATAGAGTGCACTTAATACGCTACAAAATCCTCTATTAGCTAAGGTCTTAAAATTGTCATCTTAAATAAACATTCACCCCTAGTCTACGATGTTCACTTTACCGATGCAACCCATGATTATTAACAATCGCTCAACCCATTGATTTGTAAATTGTCGGGTGCACTTAATAAGATAAAGTCCTCATTGGCTAAGGTCTTAAAATTGACGTCTTTGATAAACATTCACCTCTAATATAATAAGGTTCACTTTGCTGAAGCAACCCATAATTATTAACAAAGATTCTTTGATTAAATAAGGTTGGCTATATATTTTGACCGAAGAGATTAAGTGTCCATGATAATCTAGAACGATGAAATCATGAGATATTGATCATGTTCGTCATCATTTTCTTCATCATCCTTTCTCAACTAAAAGTGAATTTATAATCTGAAGCCATAGTTATTACGACTATACAGTAAACACTTGGTGCTTAATGAAAACACTTGGTGCTTAATGAGTGTCTTATTCTAAAATTTTATCTCGTTGTCGGAGGGAATATTAACTTCATGTGCTTGCGTTTGTGGGAATTATTGAACCAGAGCTTAAAGTCCTCTCAAATTAGGGTGAAATATTTATTTAGTATCTTTTATGTAATCTAATCTACCTAATGAAAATTTAGGCCCAAAAAAATAATTAAAGTTCTCTCATGTGGGCAATGTAGTGAATTTTAGGAGCCACAATTTTCTGCGTAAAAATTGTTACTTATAATATAAAACTATAACTATATTAATAAAATGAAGGTAGCTCATTTATGCTTTCAAGCAACATTTGGAGGAGATGATCCTCTGGTTTGGCTTTGCCTTCCAATATTCTAGTAATTCCATAAATTTTATATCTTTGTGATGCATCAACTCTCCCTTTTAAATAGGGCTGTGAATTTAGCTCAAAGATCGTTAATCGCTCGAAGATTGATTCAAATTTTGGCTCAAATCGAGATCAGATCGAAATAAACAAGGCGAGCTGCGAGCCAAAATTTTGGATCGATTTGTTTCGAGCCGATTTTGAGCCAACCCTAGCTCGGCTCGAAATCGGATCGTTAACAACATATGACTGTGAATTTAGCGAATTTACGTCGAAGATCATTAATTGCTCAAAATTGATTCGATTTTTTGCTCAGATCGAGATCGGATCGAAATAAACGAGCTGAGCTACGAGCCAAAATTATGGATCGAATTTTTTTCAAGCTGATTTTGAGCCAACCTCAACTCAGCTCGAAATCGGATTGTTAACAACCCTACTCTTAAATGTTAAACAAGTATTGGAATAGATTCTTCTCTAATGTCAAATAATGTTGTAGCTTTTAGACTTCTAGTGAAATGATGAAGGTGATTGTTTCTTATGGTATAGGGCAATTATGAGTAAGTTATTGGAGGATGGTGGGGTAGCTTGGGAAGCCAAACTCTCAAGGGTGCTCGAGAGCTTTAATGAAGGAAATTGGATTTAGGTCTTGGCTGGGAGAGGTGTATTTGTTGAAAATGGTTTGAGGATGTGTATGTGTTATTTTAAGTATGTGATATATTATTATAGATAAGATTCTGAGATTCGATTTTTTGAAAGGTGTGCATTTTGCATTACATAAAAAACAAAAGGTACTAAAGAGAGCTATAACAAATACACAAAAGAAACAGAGTGGGTGGCATCTTCCTCCACCACCCAAAAATAAACTGGGTCACAAGTGTTACTATCCCAAACAAAAGAGCTATTCAAAGCAAGTCGAGCACAAAAATGTGCTGCTTTGTTACATTCTCTATTAATGCAAGAAAAGAGAACTTGCTTAAAATTTAAAAGAAAAGCTATACTAGGACCCTTATCTTGAAGTGTCCTCCATTTCATATTCTTTATGCTTTCATGAAGAAGGTTGATAACATTAGCATTGTCTGCTTCCACAATAATACCCTTAGATTCAAGCATCCATGCCGAGATTAAAGTGGTAAGACCCTTCACCACTTCAAGTTCAACTTGAGAGCAATCCCAATGCAATAAAGAGCGTCCTGTCATTGCAAGAATGTCACTTCTTTCACCACGAATCACCATATCTAAGCCATCACAATTATTGGGACCGTCAACATTAGTTATAATCCATCCTCGAGGTTGGGGGGGGGGGCACCGGCGTGAGATTGTAAACGACCTACTAGGTCGGTGAGTGCCCCATTGCTCCCTGTTGGAGAATGACTTCATGAAAGTGATAGAAGAAACACTATTAGCAACCATAATAGTGGGCGTTCCAAAGGTTTAGTTGTGCACTATAGCATTTCGAGCCCTCAAACTTTGATAAGTTGCATAACAAGAAATTCTAGCAGCAGGAAGAAGTGAGTGAGCCGCAACTTTGATCCCCGTTATAACTTCTTCAAAAGAGTCGAGGCACAATTACGCTAATCCCCATTTGGTTAGTCTGCAATTAATTTCTTTTATGACTTTTACATGTTGTGTTGATATGCAAGTAGTCTTTCGGTTCATCGCAGCCCCAAGTGCACAATCCATGTGTAGTAATTCCTCTCTGAAGCAGCCACATATTTGTGGGAATAGCTTCATGCGTCAAACGCCATCAAAACATATTTTCTTTATGGAGCAATTTCATTTTTTTTCAACCAATTATCCTTCCTAGGTTGATCAACAAACAATGCGTCCGATGCCAAAGAAGTAATCGTTCTCCCAGAAAAAATTGGAAAAGATTCAGCATGGCCCGCACTTTCAGGTTGGGGGCGTTGGACTAGTTGGATTAGTTCAATAAGGACTTGACCAAAGCATTTTTTTTAGCAGGAGAGTGTTCGAATTATCGTGCACCACAAATGTTCTGAGATTGTTGGGGTATGTAATTGTGCAAGGGTGAAAGAATTAGAGTGGACTACTCTTGGGTTATTTGGAGAGGGCTTACAATGGATGAGGTTTTCTTTGCTTGGAGTGGAGGGAATTTCAAGGGTAACTTCAACTCTATATCAAAATATTAACAAAAAAGAAGATAATTAAAAGAAAACCAACATATTAAACTATCTTTCACCAATGAGAAAGAAAACAAACATTTTATACTTTCATCGCTGAGATTGGTTGTAGAAGACCATCGTACTAAATTTTAAAGACAGGCTACCGAGCCTCTTAAAATTTATTTCTTCCAAACAATATATTCTTTTACCATCCCCCCTCCACTACAACCTGTAACACTCGGTAATTAAATTTTAGCCCAAATTGTTGCACTAGCGTTACTTGGAGGAGAAGTGTGGGCTTCTGTGATAAGAAGAAAAGAAGCGGTTAGCGAGAAGAGGAAATGCTTCCCTAGAATCTTCAAAAAGAAGCAAGAGGAGATAACAAGTGAGAATAGTCTTGCAATCTTTCTGGACAAACTCGTTTGAGCGTCACATGCAACAAATGAGGGAGACGATGCAAGCGAGCAATCACGAGGAGATGACATTAGTAATCGAGCCCGCGAGTGTCGAAGCCTGGAGGATTGAAAGATACAAGGGTGCGTCTTTGTGCGGGAGAGGCGATGTTAGGGAACAAGCTTGGGAGTGTTCAATCACGTGATATCAAGGATGAGGGCAAGAGATGAGCTAAATGGAGTGACAATTTACCATCCCGAGTAAAGGCTGACAACTTTGAAAGAGAATCAAGGTAGGAGGTGAGTCGAGCAAGCAATTAGGAGTGACTTTTGACAATCACACGCTAGTAGAAGAGAGATCATAGTGATCTTGAGCAGGATGGTTGAGAGAGATTGAGTAGAAATCACAATCGGTGGTTACAAGCAGGTTTTGATGTGAGCAGGACCACAGGAAGTGTCAATGCCTTGCAAAGAAGCTTTAGACATGGAAAATAGTAGAAACCGAGATGTGTCAAACGAGAGTGAGGGCATTTCAATCATGTAGGGCACCAACATGAGATAGTAAACAACCTATCAGGTCAAGGAGTGCCCCATTGCTTTTGGTTGGAGAACGAATTCATGAAGTTGAGAGAAGAAAGAATATTAGCAGCCGCAATAGCGGGCGTTCCAAAGGTTTGGTTGTGCACTTTAGAATTTCAAGCCCTCCAACTTTGATAATCGCATAACAGTAACTTCCAGCAGTAGGAAGAAGTGAGGGAGCAGCGCCTTTGATCCCCAAATAAATTCTTCAAAAGACTTGAAGCACGGTAAATTTAGTCCCTATTTGGTGAATCTGCAAATAATTTCTTTTAAGGCCTTATTACATTTTGCGGTGTTCTGTGAGTAGTCTTCCAGTTCATCGCAGTCCCAAGGGCACAATTCATGTGTAGTAATTCCTCTCCGAAGGAACTACCTATCTGTGGGAATAGCCTCATGAGTCAGACGCCACTAGAGCATATTTTCTCTAGGGGGTAATTTCAATTTTTTCAACCAATTATCCTCCCTAGGTTGGTCAACAAACAATGCATTATATGCCAAAGAAGTGACCATTCTCCCATAAGAAACTATAAAAGATTTAGCATGGTCCGCACTTTTAGGTTGGGGGCGTTGGATTTGCTGGATTAGCTCAATAAGGCCTTGACCAAAGCAATTTTTTAGTAGGAGAGTTCCAGTTATCGTGCGACACAAAGGTCCTGAAATTGTTGGGGCATGTAGGTGTGCAAGGGTGAATGAATTAGAGTGGAAAACTCTTGGGTTTATTTTGGGAGGGTTTACAATGGCTGGGGTTTTCAATGCATGGAGTGGAGGGAATTTGAAGGGTAACTCCAACACTTGAGAGAGGGTTATGAAGATATCAAAATAGTAACCGGAAAAAAAAGATAATTAAAGGAAAACCAACATATTAAACTAACTTTCACCAATGAGGAAGAGAACAAACATGTTAAACTAACTTTCAGTAATGAGATTCGTTGTAGAAGACCATCATACCAATTTTTAAGGACGGGTTATCAAGCCTCTTAAATTTTTTTCCTTCCAAATACTAAATTCTTTTACCATCCCCCTCCACTACAACCTGTAACTCTCGGTATTTAAATTTTACCCCTAATTGTTGCACGAGCATTACTTGGAGGAGAATTGTGGGCTTATGTGCTAAGAAGAAAAGAAGGGGTTAGCGAGAAGATGAAATGCTTCCCTACACTTGCTAGATCTTCAAAACCAAGCAAAAGAAGGAGATAAAGAGTAAGAAGAGTCGGGTAAGCTTTCTGAACGGATTTGGTTGAACTTCACATTCATTGAATGAGGGAGGCGATGCAAGCGAGCAAGCACGAGAAGATGACATTAGTAATTGAGCCCGAGTGTCGAAGCATTGAGGATTGAAGGATACAAGGGTGCATCTTTCTACGTGAGAGGCGATGTTAGGGCACAAGCTTGGGAGTTTTCAATCTGCGTGATACCGAGGATGAGGGCAAGAGATGAGCCAAATGGAGCGATAATTTACCAACCAGAGCAAAGTCGAACAACTTTGAAAGAAAATCAAGGTAGGTGGTATGTTGAGTGAGCAACTAGGAGTGACTTGCCACAATCACACGTAGCAGAGGAGAGATCAAACCAATCTTGAGTAGAATTGATGAGAGGGATTGAGCAGAAATTACAATCATTGGTTACAAGCAAGTTTTGACGTGTGAGCAGGGACCACGGGAAGCATCAATGCCTTGCAAAGAAGCTTTACTCATGAAGATGAGTAGAAACTGAGACATGTCATATGAGGGCAAGGACGTTTCAATCATGAGGGCACCAGCGTGAGAAGTAAACAACCTGCCAGGTCGGGGAGTGCCCCATTGCTTCCGGTTGGAGAACATCTCTATAAAGGTGAGCGAAGAAAGAATATTTGCAAACCATAATAGTTGGCGTTCCAAAGGTTCGGTTGTGCACTTTAGCATTTTGAGCCCTCCAACTTCAATAAGTTGCATAACAATAAATTCGAGCAGCAGGATGAAGCGAGTGAGCAGGACCTTTGATCCCCAATATAACTTCTTCAAATGAGTTAAAGCACGCTATTGTTAATCCCCATTTGATTAGTCTGCAAATAATTTCTTTTAAGATTTTTCATGTTGCGGTTATATGTGAGCAGTCTTCCGATTTATAGCAGCACCAATCTATATGTAGTATTTTTTCTCCGAAGCAACCACAGATTTGAGGGAATAACCTCACGTGTCAGACGCCACTAGAACATATCTTTAAGGGGTAATTTCAATTCTTTTAACCAATTATCATCCCTAAGTTGATCAAAAACAATGCATCATATGCCAAAGAAGTAATTGTTCTCCCAGAAAAGGCTGGAAAAAATTCAGCATGGTCCGCACTTTCAGATAGGGGGTGTTGGACCTGCTGGATTAGCTCAGTAATGTCTTGAACAAAGCAATTTTTTTAGCAGGAGTGTTCCAATTACCGTGCACCACAAAGTTCCTGAGATATTTGGGGTATGTAAGTGTGCAAGGATGAAAGAGTTGGAGTGGACAACCCTTCAGTTATTTTGAGAGGGCTTACTATGGATGGGTTTTTCTTTGCATGGAGTGGAGGGAATTTGAAGGGTAACTCCAACTTTTGAGAGAGGCTTATGAAGATATCAAAATAGTAACAGAAAAGAAGACAATTAAAAGAAAATAAATATATTAACTAACTTTCATCGATGAAAAAGAAAACAAACATATTAAACTAACTTTCACCAATGAGATTGGTTGTAGAAAACCATCATATCAATTTTTCCGAACAGTCTACCATCCTCTTAAAATATTTTTCTTCCAAATTCTAAATTCTTTTACCATTGCCCCTCCACTACAACCTGTAACACTCGGTATTTAAATTTTTACCCTAGTTGTTGCACTAGCGTTACTTGGAGGAGAAGTGTGGGCTTATGTGATAAGAAGAAAAGAAGGGGTTAGCGAGAAGAGAAAATGCTTCCATGAGCTTGCTTGATCTTCAAAACGAAGCAAGAGGAGGAGATAAAGAGTGAGAAGAGTCAGACAAGCTTTTTGGATTGGTTCGATTGCAGATGCGTCGAATGAGGGTGACGATGCAAGCAAGCAAGCACGAGGAGATGAAATTTGTAATCGAGCCCGCGAGTATCGAAGCCTTGAGAATTGAAGGATACAAGGGTGCGTCTTTGTTCGTGAGAGGCGATGCTAAGGGACAAGCTTGGGAGTGCTTAATCCCTATGATACCGAGGATGAGGGCAAGAGATGAGCCAAATTGAGCAAAAATTTAGCATCCTGAGCAAAGCCTAACAACTTTGAAAGAGAATCAAGGTAGAAGGCGAGTTGAGTGAGCAATTAGGAGTGACTTGCGTCAATCACACGTTTGCAGAGGAGAGATCACACCAACCTTGAGCAGGATCGATGAGAGGGATTGAGCAAAAATCTTGGTGGTTACAAGCAGGTTTTGATATGTGAGCAGGACAACAAGAAGCGTTAAAGCCTCGCAATGAAGCTTTACACGTGGAAAGGAGTAGAGACCGAGACGTGTCAGACAAGGGCGGGGGCATTTCAATAATGTAAGGAAAATAAGTAACATTTGTTTAAGTCTTTTCAATTATTGGTAAAATATGTATTGGTGATTATACTTGCATTGAAATATAAAGTTTTATATAGTAACTTGACAAAAATGTATATTTAATTAAAAGAAAATGTATGCATTTAATGAAGTTTGAAATTTAAATTTTATATTAAATAAATTATGCTATTCCTTATGTTAATTTGAATAAATTATTAAATAAAATAGATGAAAATGTTTCCAGAAAGATTAAATTTGAACAATAATTGAAAAGTAGAATTACTAATAGCATCATGGTTGAGAGTGAGCTTCATTTGGTATTTATTTTAAACATATGAATTATATTGATTGTATTATATATATTTATATGTACATATATGCATATGCTTGGATTTTTATGCTTGACTATGATGAAGTCATCATTTTATGGTACTAATAAGGGAACACTAAGATACCTGTGCATATAAATGAAAAATGATATTGATATTGAAGTTTTTTAACTGGTACAATTTTTAGACGGTGATCTTGTGACGGTTGACAGACATAGAACAATATATACATGCTATTAATATACTAAAACTCGTTCAATGACATAATATATTATAAGTGATCATATTCTTGAACTATGAATGTTTTATACTTATTAATTAAAAAGCTTAACTGACATATATATTATTTTTTTTCCTTGTATTACTGTATTTTAGAAGTGTGAATATTCACTTCTTTGGTCAGCTTACTTTTATTTTAAATTAATTTTTCAAGTGAAATTAATCGATTAAATGATGAGTAATATAAGAGAAAATTTTGATAGAAGACGTAGACAACTTGTAATGATGTAAATTTAATTATATTGCTTTAATTTTATTTTTTTTGTGGCTCTTTTATTTGTTAAATATTAGTTATATAAAATCAATATAGAAAACTTATTTCCACCATCTGATAGTCTGTACTCACATAGTTAATTCTAAGTCCTGGGCAAAGTCATGACAAAATACATCTCTGCGTTACAAATCATCTTTTCCCAGCTTGGTTTTTAAAACAACAAAGATTATATTAGAAATTTGACGGACAAATTTTTTTATTGATTTAGTTTTTTGATTGATAGTAAGTTGCAATTGAAATTAAACCCAATTTCAAATATTATATTTTGAGCGAATGATACTACACCTTGCTCCTTGAAAGATAACATTATATTATTTTGGCAATCTGATGCAACGTGCCCTAAGCTGCGACAATTGAAGCACTTGCTTGTTGGGAAAGATATATGAGTCTTCCCTTTTTCTTCATTATGAGTTGTGTTTTTCTTGAGTGAGTTGGCTTGGATGCTCCATTGGGTGCACTCTTGCTGCTTGATTTGATTGCTAAACCTTGCTTTAAGGGTGGTGTGTATCTAATACTTTTGCGTTGTCTCTACACTTTCAGGTCTATTGTCTGGGCATTCTATAATGTCCAATAGGGCTGCAATTGTATCACATAATCAATGAATGATCTCATTTCTCCCAAAATTTTCCTTAAAGTGCTCATTACTTAAATAATCACAATTTTCCATTATAAAGCATTCATTAACTTTTCCTTTTACTGGATATTTCATAGATTTTAGTATATTAAAAGTAACCTCTTGATTGATGACTTCATGGTTAATTTTTCTTTCGGAACATCTATCATAGCTCTCCTAGTTGCAAGAATAATAGAAATCTCTTTTTCTTCTTCCATATCTAAAACAATGAAATCTAAAGGGAAAATAAACTTATCAACCTTAACTAACACATTTTTCAAACGATCGACTAACTACAGTAGTAGGAGAAATATCTCTTAAACCCAACATTCTAAAAATAGAAAGAGGCATAAGATTAATACTAGCACCCAAATCACATAAAACTCTCCCGAAAAATCTTCCACCAATAACACAAGTAATAGTAAAATTTCAAGGATCCTTAAGCTTTTCCAGAAGCTTTTACTGAATAATTGCGCTATACACCTCACTAAGTGCAACGGTCTCATTGTCAGTAAACTTTCCTTTCTTATTAAATATATCATTCATAAATTTTACATAACTTGACATTTGCTCTAAGACTTCAACAAATAAGATGTTTATAGTTAACTTCTTAAGTATTTCTATAAATTTTGTAAATTGTTTATCTCTATTTCGTTGTTTCAATCTTTAAGAAAACGGACGTGGGGGTTTCTCTACAGTAATTTTCGTTGGTTTTATAGGTGCTCCAAGTCTTGATAAGTGTCTTTGTCAGACTTTTCAATTTTTACCCATTCTTTTTCAACTTCAATTTCTTTTTGAACTTTTGTTTATAATTCTCTTTCACTTCTCAGTTGAATAGTTTTAATTTGCTTTTTATTTTGATCTTTTGGATTAATTTCAACATTATTGCGTAGAGTTCTTGGGGTCTAATGCTAAGTGAGCAGCAATCTGTCCCAATTTATTTTCAATATTTCTAATTGAAGCTCGTTGACTTTGCAATCGTGCTCCTTGACTTTGTAATTGATTACCTAACTGTAATACAACTTCTTTCATGGACAATTTATTCTCCTTAAATTGAGAGTTACTGTTAAAACCTGGTGGATAAGAAGTTCTATAGTTATTATTACCTTGATTGTTTGCATTTCCAATTGGGTTCACCCCATTAGAGATATTATTTTTCCAATTTAAGTTAGGGTGATTTTTCCAACCATAATTATAATAATTAGAATAACGATTACTAGGTCGATTATTTATTGGATTCAAAGTCTCATAAGATGAAATTTGTGGATCTATCAATTGTCCTAATGAGTTTTTCTCAATCACTTGGAGTGGTTGAGAATAATTCATTCCAAATTGATCAATCTTCTTTGATATTGCAATAATTTGAGTAGTCAAAATGGATATAGCCTCATAATTATGAATACTAGCTACTCTTTTATGATTTACTCTATCAACTAGTCATTGAAAATTGTTAGTAGCCATTTATTTGATAGACTTCGTCGAATGATTTAGACATCAACAATCCTCCAGCAACAGCGTCAATAATCGATCTAACAGATCCCACTAATCAATTCTAAAAAGTTTGAATTATTAATCAATTTGGTAATGCTTGATGTGGACACTTCCTAAGAAGTTCCTTAAATCGTTCCCAAGCTTCGTATAATGATTCCCCTTCAAACTGACAAAAAGATGTAATATCATTTCTAAACTTAACAGTTTTTGATGATGTAAATTATTTTGCTAAAAATTTGAGATAAATCTGCCCAAGTTCTAATAGACCCAGATGCTAATGAATTTAACCACTTCTTAGCTTTGTCCTTTAAGAAAAAATGAATAAGTCTAAGCCTTACAACATCCTCTGACTCCCCCATCATATTTAAATGTAAGACACAAATTTAGGTAACTAGCAAGATGTAAATTATGGTCTTCAGTTGGTGATCCCCCAAACTTATTATTTTGTACCGTTTGAATAATAACAAATTTAAGCTTAAATGAATTAGCAGCTACAACAGAGTTTTGTATACTAAAATGAATTTTATCTACTTTAGGATTTGCATAATCTTTTAAAGGTCTTTCATGATTATCATTTCAATCCTTTGATTATCTAAGTTGTTCGCCATTTAGTTCAATTTTTTATAATTTTTTGATTTTTGAATTTTTTTAATAGTATGTTTTAACTCAGAATCGTATGGTACTAAACATTCGGATCCTAATCTACGTATACACAAAAATAAAGGCACATAAATCTACTGAACTACTACTAAATATAAGTTATATAGTTCAAACAGGATTTTTAATTACCACGTTAATTTACCGTTACTTCCTCGACAACTGCACAAAAAGGTTGATGCAGGCGTGACTTCTTTCACGGTGGTGGTTAGTTGGTTCAATTTCGATATGCTGTAAATGTCTTTCAACACTACAATATACAAGCTACAAATTTGGAAATATTAATAGCAATCACAATCAATTCACTTTAGTATAATCAGATCTATCTTAAAAGTGCCACCCCTAGGAGCTAAAAGGTTATTATAATTTATGAATAGCAACCTCAAGAAAGAGTTTGGAGATTGTTGACCTCACTTTTGTTGAGGTTTAGTTTTCCTCCTAGGATTTAGGGTTATAGCTTTAGGAGCTTCCCCGACGATCTTAGACTCCTATCAATGGGCCTACCTCGTTTTAGATTGCTTGAATCCACTTCGTCACTCTTTTGGAATCCCGGACGAAATTCCGTACCGCTAGCTCATGGCAGATTGGAATTGACGTTAGAAATTCAAATTGAGTTCCCATAGGACCACCGGACCTTAGGACAGCATCGTGCACGTTTCTTGCACCACCGCGCACAAATTCTTCGATCTGCGGCCTCTACGCTTTCAATCGCTCCGCGACAAATCAAGATTGAGGCCAGAATGCCAGGAGGAGCGACGTCGAGTCAGAATTTCAGAAAATGCCGGATTTGACGCACTTTCGACGCGACTGTCGACGAGGTTATCCGAACAACCTTGGATGACGAAACAGACTTCGCCGATGCGTCCGGAACGTCGTTTTTACCTAAAATTGATATTTAATTTGCCACGATCGCCTGTCGGAGCGAAAATTGTGATTTTGGGCTTGACTTTAATAAAATTAATAATATAAATATATATTAAACCTATTTAAACCTACCCAAGCCCTAATCACTCGCCTCACCCCTCGGTTACACTCGCCTGCCTGCACGAGTGTGAGGGAGCTGCTGGTCTTCTCCCGCGCTCGAGCGTGGCACCTCCTTGCGGCCGTTATCTCCTAGAGCCGCACGCGGTTCTCCTCCATCCCTGCTCGAGTGTTATCCCTGCGAGATGGTCACCTCACGTGATCTCCCGCGCGGCCTTGTCTCCTGCTCGACTCATACCTCTGCTGCCGAGCCTCGGCTCTTGGCTGCGACACTTTGTCGCCATCTCCCTGACCTTCCCCCACTTGCGTCCAGCTTTGCAGGTAAGGAGCGGCTTTCCTTTCCCTCCTCTTCCTATAAAAGCCCCGTTTTAGGATGAATTTAGAGTTGGCTGATTTCTCTTGGAGGTGGGGAAGTTCTGTTGGATTAGAGCCCGATTTGATTTGCTCTTCTTCTGTGCTCTACGCTAGCTGGTACTCTCTTCTCCCCTTTTTCTCCTTCTCGGTTTGGCCTAGGGTGCCCGTGGCCTTACTTTTGGTTCGGCTTTACCTGCTTATATTTTCGGCTGGATGTTCATGTGTTATGAAATGGTTTGTTTGATTGCTTAAAATGATGTTTTCTTACCTCCTTTATATAGTGACATGCTAGTATGAGCTTATCTGGATGTTTGAGAGTACTTTATTGATTGAAGCATGAGTAAGAATAGAGATTTTGAGCATGTTCTATATGAAATGTTGGTGATTTGCTTATGGAAATGAGATAGGCTATGTTGTGAACTCTCCTCTCTCTCTTTTCTATTATCTAAGGCATGAAAAATATGTTTTTTTTTTTTTTTTTTTTTGAGGCAAGGTATTAGCCTCTCTTATTAGCATGTTGGGGTATGCATTATAAGGCCCCTTACTCTTGTTTGGCATGAGCTATGGAGGAACTTGTTTAGCTTTTCGATATGCATGTATGGGGCTCGGCTTCTTGCTCCTTGTAGCTTTGCTTTGTCAAAATGGTATGCTAGGGAGAAGTTTTACTTTACTTTGGGAAGCCCCATGTTTGTTCTCATGCTAAGTATATAATGACCCTATACATTGTTATGTTGAATATATGGAGGTGTTTTATTTTAGCTTCATGCTTAATTCAGTAGCTTGGATTCATCCTTACATTGAGTTAGATTTTGGGGGCTTTGTGAAGTTGCGGTTTGCTGTCTTGGCCCCTACCCGAGAGCTTGTTTCTGATGTTTTTGGTAGCTGCTCATTTGCGCCTGTTTGGGAGCCTTTTATTTCTTTGTTTTCAATTAATGTTGGCTGGCCCCTTTGGCACTTGAGGTGGGGGCTGTTTCGTTTCTGTTTGCTGCTGCCTAGCAGCTGTCCCCATGGCATGTTGGGGCACGGTTTTGGTTCTTGCTATTCCTATAGCCTCCCTCTTTCCAGCCTTTTTTATGACTCGGGTTTAGCCTTTGTATGGCTAGGGTTTAGGCTTTGTGTTAACTTGGTTTGAGCTTTATATGGGTTGAACTTTTTGGTTATCTAGTGGACTTATTTTCATGCACCTGTGAGGAGTTGGGGTTAGTTTGAGAGGCTTGTATGGGGCTTGGCCGTGAGCCTCATTGTGATGATTTGGATTTTGGTAGGCTTTACTTCTTGCTGTCCCTTTGTAGGAGCTTGGCCGTTAGCCCTTTCTCTTGTTTGTAGCCTTGGCCGAGGGCCTTGGTGGGGTGATTAATGTGGTGGTGGCCTTGCTTTTTGCTATACTTGTCCATGAGGTTGATTGAATTGATTTTCTGATTTGCTTGTGGGAAAGAAATTGAGCACGATACTTGAGACATGCCTTAGATGCTTCATTTGGTGGAATTGGTGATAATTTGGAGGCTTGTGGGCTTGTAAATTCACCTTCTTATGTATTGGAAGTTTACTGATTCTCCTACTGCTGTAATCTTGGTCCCGAGCCTGTAGGTGAACCCATTGGGAGAGCCTGTGTTTTAGGAATTGGAAATTAATTCGAGAATTAAAAAAAAAAAATCTGGATTTTAGTACGGGTTTAGAGATTCTAGTAGTGGTTTTTCCCCGAGTCATTCGTTTCCCGTTTGATTTACGTGGTTTTAAAAAGATTGCCGGATTTCCTTTCTTTTGATTGGTTTTATCTGAATGCAAAGGACACTTTTTTTTTTTTTTGGGTCGATCCAGGTTATGCACAAAGGAAGTGATATCCTCGGGATTGATTCGAGGACCTCGAGCTTCGCTTTCGCATTCTACTCTTACGTGTTTTAGGGGCGTTTTAGATTAACTCTCCACCCGTTTTGGTCTTTCTCGGATTTGGAGGCGGGTTAATCTCCTTTCCTTCCCTCCCGCGTTGATTGACATGTTTTCCCGCTTCACTCGGAGTTGGTTTTGGTTTGTTTTGTCTTGGGGCAGTGACGGCGATGATGCTAAAGACATGCTAGTGATAGAGTAGAATGATATCCCATCCTGCGACATCAGGACCCGCTCCAGGGCCCCGGTGAACCGTAGGATGACGGTATCATTCACCGCTATAAGGCAAGCGGGGCACCCGTACCTTCTTAGGATTGTTAGTGACCCTACACCGGTCGAAGTGATCGGCTCGTGGACAACCCTAACTTCCAAAAATCTGATAAGAATATGATATTACATTTTGCAACAAAAATATGTTTCCACTACAAACAAATATTGATACAAATTTTCTTTTGTATGCCTGAAATCCACGTGCATGCTAAAAATACAAATTTTAAAACCATATTATAAAATCCGATTGTCCACTTGTCGATTATCAGTCTTAGGTTGAGGAACACTCTCCTGAGTTAGGTTTAGTAGGACACCATTCTAGTTGAGTAGCGGGCTCTATACAATCGGGTGACCGAGTAGCCTTCGACGACCCTCGAGCAGTAGTACACAGTTCTGAGCCTAGCCCTGACCCGAGTGCTTGCGGTTTTCTTCTGATTTTTTTTTCGTATGATTTTTAGATGAAGCACTCGTGGTCCTTTTTAGGATTTTCTCGAGATTTTGAGGACTTTACTTTGTTTTTGTTACTCACTTTCTCGAGTCTTCTGTCATGAGTCATTCGCCGTCTTTTCTCGAGCTTTCTGGACGATATTCCCATTTTACGCTCGGCTTTCGCTTGCATGACGCACTTCAGCTTGCTACAATAGCGGATCTCCCAGGTATACAGGTTTGTTTACATTTACAGCGTGTTATTCACGGCAAGGAATTTGGAGTTAGTACGGTGGGCAGCACGGCCATCTTCAACAGCAAAACATGTGTCGACATCAGCAAAACCATTCCTTAGTCTAAATAACAAGCCATAGGACTTCGAGGTAGTCTGCCTAGTGCGACATAAGTCCTCACCTGTTCCTTTAGGCCTTTGCATAGCCTTGCTGTGCAATATAAGCCCTAACTTGCTTAGGATTCCGAGGTCGTCGTCCTATACGGCGTAAACCCTCATATCTTTCAGGTCATTTGCATAATCATGTGTTTATGTAAATGTAATTCCTATAATTAATTGGCAGTATTGAAACTTAAATAAATTCATTTCCAAAATTTAAAGCTTCAACCATGTGGATGGTGCAGGAAGTCATTGAGGTTCTCTTCGAGATCCGTTACGTCCCCCACCTCTCTTTCCTTTGACTCTGGAAATAACTGTTCCACATTGCGCCTTTCACCTGTTGGATTTCCTATTGTCGCACTTCGTTGAAAACTCTACTTTTTGATTTCATGACGATAGAAACCCCTGATCTAAGTCGAGAGTTCTCTCAGGTGACTTCGGTCATTTGAGGGGTAATTGACTATAGAGCTGCATCTATAGGGAGGCTTTAAAGAACCCAGATAATGTAAATCATATTTAATTCTTTTTGTATTATATAGGGGAATTTGTCGGTCCACATAAAGGTTCGCAGACAGAACAGATGTTATGAATTCTGTAGTTTATTTGATCGAGCGATATCGTTAAGTAGGGTGTCTATTCTTCGGAATAGATGCGTTACTTGCGATTTTACACTCGTTCATTCAAACTGCTAAACGAATGAGATTCGTCCATTCTCATATTTTTAAAATTTAAAGTTTTACTTTCAAAACATACACATACATATTTACATTAAATTAAAATCTTAAACGCATTTCTGCGGCCGACAATTTCTGGCGACTCCGCTGGAGATTAGCTCTACTTTCTATTATGATCAGAAGTTTTCTTTCTTCATACATCGACAATGTGTCCATGCCCCTCATGATCCAAATTGTCATTCTTCCATTGGCATGCTTTGCTCATTTCTTTCTGGGGCAAGCACGGTCAACTCTATTGATTTCAGAATCATCTGTTTGACCACCTCAAACATAGTGGTTCAGGAATCTTTAGGGCTTTCTTTTTGTGTGGGGTCGGACCCCCAATAGGTGTGTTGGTGCGTTGTGAATTCAGCCCAAGACTGGGTCCTGAATTTCACTTTTACTCCGTGTCTCTCGGGTTTGATTTGCTATCGGCAAATTAAATCAAGTCTCTACTTTCATACCTTTCACTCATATTTTAAAATTAAACGAACAATATTAACAAATATAAATGCCGAAAAACAAAAAAATAAAATAAGGCGAAAACACCAAACAGAATAAGAGAATTGCCTAGTTTGCAATACAAGTGCGGTAGCTTGAGTACTTCCGTTGAAACTACAAGGCACGGACGTTACTGACTTCCAGAAATTCTTTAAATGCCAGGAATGATGTCTTCACCAAAGTTGATATTTTCTTTCGCCTCCGGAGTAGAGTTCGCCGTCAATAGGGATGAGCTGCCTGATCTCGCAGTCATTAAGTTTGGGCAAGGGTTCAACGATGTTAAAGTTAAGTTTGGGGATGTGGCTATTGAAATGATGAAGCCTGAAATGAGCAAGTCCGTTAAGAAATTTGTAGAGTTCAATCTGAAGTCTGTTGAGGAACTCCCCATGCCAAAGAAGGAATGGATTGAAAAGAACTCTGTTGTCGTTACGAGCGTTGAGACGTCTCCTATGGTTATTTCTGCTCCTCGGATTCACTACCGCTGTACCAGTTGCTCCGTTAACTAGAGGAAAAAATATTCTACATGAGGAAGAGTCAGTCGATGCTTGTGTTCTACCGTCTGCTAAGTTCAAAATCAACTCCGATTCAAAGTCCGTACAAATGACTAAGGCACAGGAATGGAAACGCGATCAGGGAATTCTGAAGATCAAGCAGCCGCGACAGCAACCGCAATGGTTTGAAGAACAATCGTTCCAGTTGAGACCATACCAGATAGATGGGAGACAGGTTCCAACAATGAATCAACGATTAAGCAAGGTATACCCATTCAAAGAGGAATCAGTGTCGCAGATATTCCGTTACCTGATAAAGAGGCCATAATTCAGACTACCGGAGCCAAAGAAGCCAGAGGAGGCCGGCATGAAAGATCATCCCCAATACTGCTCATACCACCGGTTGCTCGGCCACACCATATAAAACTGCTTCAGCTTCAAGGATTGACTTGAGAAGAATTTCAAAAGCGGAAACTTAACGATCCCGAATGAGTATTTAAAAGAACCTGAAAAAGGTTCTATAAATATGATTTCGTGTGATTCGATTAGCTTCTGCGCGACGCCACTGCTCTAGGAAATAAGTGATATTTTTCAAAAACCTCTAACTGACCTTAAAGCTATCCAAGAAAAGTCAATTGAGTTCGCTTTGGAAAAGCTTCGAGCTAACATTGCACGACTGTCTAAAGATCGAAAAGAAGACTTTGAAGATGAAGATTACAACCTAACAAATTACATGGAGGGTGAATTCGTTGAAATCAACGTTGTTGAAACCCGAGCTACATCGTCTGCGCGTGATGCTCCGTCTGTTGAGGAGAACACAACGGATGAGTTGCAAAGGGCCTCCCAGCAAAAAGATGAAATTATTAACAGCCTCGAGAAGAAGATCGAAGAAATGATGGCTGTCATGGTTGCAAGACGAGGATGACCGCACTCACAGCAGGTGGCATCCCCGGATATGAACTAGCCAGAGATTGTCCATATTACCGACGAACGAAGGGAAGTCGCTTTTGCAAACCGGGACGAACCGCCAAAGAAAGATTCAACTCAGAATATGATGTCAGAAGAAGACGATGAAGCAACTGGTCGAACGACGAGTAAAGGAAGCCTTAGCCCAATCGAAAGGGGGCGCGTCAATTTCAAAGGGTAGACCCTACCTGGAGGAGTTCGATGCCGTCCCATATCCCAAGGGTTTCGTACCAACTTTGTTCAGGACTTTCGACGGGACTGGAAACTCTCGACAGCACGTTGCACACTTTCGAGCAAGTTGCTGCAACGCGGGGGTAGTGGTGCGCTACTGTTCCGACAATTTGTGAGCAGTCTTTCAGGAATCGCCTTCGACTTGTACGCAGACTTATCGAACGGTTCAGTGAAGACTTTCGCAGAAATGGAGAATCTTTTTGTCAAGCGTTTTGTCGGGGTTCGACACCACGTCACTATGGCGATCTTGTGGAAGAGAAGCAGATGCCGATGAAACTTTGGTGGAGTACATCCTACGGTGGAGAAACCTTAGCATGAAGTGCGAACCTCAGCTACAGGAACATCATGCGATTGAGATCTTTCTCAAAAGCATCCATGGACCGATAGTTTTCATGTTTAATGAACTCACCATCAGGTCTTTCGAGAAGTTACTCAGCAAGGCTAGCAATCTGCAGGAAGAAGTCAAGCATATGGATTTATATGAGAATGCCGAGAAGTTCAGGACGACCAAGATATTCAAGAAGAAATCTAGAACAGTTGCAGTGGTTAGCAGAGGAAAGAGACAGTTGCAAATACAAGCCGAACAACCTCAGCAGACCTTCCAACGTCCTCGTCAGAATGCACAACAATCATTTCAGCAGACGTCTTACCAGACAGATGAGAGGCAAGTTCCAACCACAATTGATCGATCAAGCAGAATATACTCTTTTAAAGATGAAGCAACGAAGAAGATGTTTCGCAGTCTGATTAAGAATCCCGAATTCAGGTTGCCCGTAGCAAAGAGACCGGAGGAGGTCAACAGGAAATGACATCCGAGATATTGCCCATACCACAGGTTCGTTGGACATACCATAGATGAGTGCTGCAGCTTCAAAGACTGGCTGGAGAACTTCAGGAATGGAAGCGTAACAATCCCCGATGAATATTTGAAAGGAACTTGAAATAAGTTCTATAAATATGATTTCGGTGATGTGTTTGCTTCAATTGATTTCTACGCACTGACAACGGACGGACACTTTTTAATTACTATTGTACTACTTTTGTTTCTTAGTATGATCAGTGATGGTCTGTACCGTTCCTCCTACTGCAATGAAGAAAAAGGATTTTGTTTTTGTCAAGAATTGCTCGATATTTGGAAAACTCAAAATTGGATATTTTGCTAAGACTTCGACTTCAGGAAAGAATGAAATTAATGCCCTAATAACTGAGTTGTTTTCTTTAAGGAATTCGAACTGGTCCTAAGTGGATCTCAAAATGAAGCAGTGTGTTTGAAATACGAGTAATTGACTCGGGATATCAAGAGTCTTTTAATTTTCTGCTATGTGACGGGGTCCAGACTTTCGAATAATTATAATATCTCAGGATTCATATTAAGGGACATTTTAGAATTATTAATTAGGAGAGTTTCGACATTCAAAATCTTTAACAGAAATATGCCTTACCGGATACAGTAATTCTTAGAAAGCAAAATGAGTAAAAAAAAAGTGCTCCTGAGGAGAAGCTTGAGGTGAACACAAAATCAAAAATTGGTGTCCCAATCAAGACATTCAAAATCTCTAACATGTGCTCCACCAGATATAATAATCCTCAACAAAAAAAGGAAGCGAAAAGCTCAATAAAAAAAAGAAGAAAAAAAAAGAATGCTCCCTGAGAAGAAGCTTGAGGCAAGCATATAATAAAAAATTGGTGTCTTAATCCTCCTCTGGTTAATGAAACTTGAAAGGTAACCTTAAGAAGTTTCCTCCGATATTATGCTTTGGAGAGAGTCAAGTGATTTTATGCCTTTTGGCCGGTCATTAATTGGTTCAGAAATATCTTCGAACAATGAAAAATATTTTGATCACATGACTGGAAATTCTGAAATCTGTTTAGGCCCAGAAAGAAAGAATTAAAGGAATAATGATGATATTAACAGTTAATGGAAATTCGACCCTGAAGTCATATCCTTCAGCGCTCAGCAAATGCAACTTCAACTTTAACTCGAAGAACGTCAGAAAGATTTCTTAGAGACAATTTCAACAACCTTTACAGAATATGCAACAAATCAAATGAATACTACTACAAACACAGCTGCGAAATTGTGGCCACTTCAGCTATGGCGTGCTTAGAAATAACACACCTTTATGGTATTTGAAAGAACATAATTCCGATAGCACCTTAAAGAGTGAGTTATTTTCTAGCATTGGTCCTTAGTCAGTGGACGATACTTTAGGAAGCACCGCGCCTTGTGTTTCGAAGACAAAGACTCGTCCTTAGAAGCTCATATGCTGCACTTGTCTAAAAATGGGTCTAAATCCTAAAACGAATGGAACAAAATAAAAGTCTACATTCAAAAAAAATCTGCTTGAAAAAAATCCTTTTTCAAAAATCTCTGCACAGACCTTTCAGCAAACTTCTGCACTGCACAAGTTTCACGAATTTCTCCCAGATTCAAAATACCAAATTTCAAATCTGATTTCCTCAGTCTGAGGCTGTGATTGATATCCCTTCAATTCCCTCTCTCGTTTGAGAAATGATCAATTGATTCTATTGACATGGAGCCGCGAGTTTCGATTGGTTCTTTTGACGTGAAATCACATCCTTTCCCAAACAAGATCTTTTTCGGTCGACTCTTTGAGTGGGATATGAAACACCCTCATATTCCCTCTTAATCTGTTTTAGAGGTAGATGATCTCAATATCCAATACCACATTGCTTCGCAATGATCTTCTGTCGATTTTAGAGGTAGAGGATCTCAGCATCCGATACCGCATTGCTCAGCAATGATCTCCTTTCAAGTTTTAGAGGTTGAGGATCCCAGTATCCCATACTGCATTGCTCAGCAATGGTCTCCTATCAAGTTTTAGAGGTTGAGGATCCCAGTATCCGATACCGCATTGCTCAGCAATGGTCTCCTATCAAGTTTAGAGGTTAAGGATCCCAGTATCCGATACCGCATTGCTCAGCAATGGTCTTCTGTCAGTTTTAGAGGTTGAGGATCACAACATCCGATACCGCATTGCTCAGCAATGGTCTCCTTTCAAGTTTTAGAGGTGGAGGATCCCAGTATCCGATACCGCATTGCTCAGCAATGGTCTCCTTTCAAGTTTTAGAGGTGGAGGATCACAGCATCCGATACCGCATTGCTCAGCAATGGTCTCCTTTCAAGTTTTAGAGGTTGAGGAGTAAGCCCTTCGATTGAATCAAGGCATCCGATTCCGCATTACTTTAGCATCCTTTCCTATCATAATGATTCTAGTCAGTTGGATTTGAGTCCTTGCGCTTTCCATCTCGATCCAGTCTCTTCACACTTTTAAAAAATTCAAATTTTACTACGAAATCGAAGGTCAAATCCAAACTTGAAATTTGAAATTAAAATTCCGAAGCTCCCAGATTGAGAGTTCCCCCTCTTAATTCCCTAGTGGAAACTACTCTCTTTTCCTTTTCGTTTTTGCGTTCTGTCCTGAGTATTTCACTTAGGCTGCTTTGTGTTGGTTTGTTGATCTTCTTCGGTCAACAACAATACGCGCGGTGTGCTTGTCCGGCACACCACACCTATTGGGGTCCATTTGTTGACCTCACTTTTGTCGAGGTTTAGTTTTCCTCATAGGATTTAGGGTTCTAGCTTTAGGAGCTTCCCCGACGATCTTCGACTCCTAGCAATGGGCCTACCTCGTTTTAGATTGCTTGAAGCCACTTCGTCACTCTTTTGGAATCCCGGACGAAATTCCGTACCGCTAGCTCATAGTAGGTTGGAATAGGAATCCAAATTGAGTTTTCATAGGATCACCGGACCTTAGGACAGCCTCGTGCACGTTTCTTGCACCACCGTGCACAAATTCTTCGATCTGCGGCCTCGACGCTTTCAATCGCTCCGCGACGAATCAAAATTGAGGCCAGAATGCCAGGACGAGCGACGTCGAGTCAGAATTTCAGAAAATGCCAGATTTGACGCACTTTCGACGCTACTGTCGACGAGGTTATCCGAACAAACTCGGATGACGAATCGCCGATGCGTCCGGAACGTCATTTTTACCTACAATTGATATTTAATTTGCGACGATCGTCTGTCGGAGCGAAAATTGTGATTTTGGGCTTGACTTTAATAAAATTAATAATATAAATATATATTAAACCTATTTAAACCTACCCCAAGCCCTAATCACTCGCCTCACTCCTCGGTTACACTCGCCCGTCCCGCACGAGTGCGAGGGAGCTGCTGGCCTTCTCCCGCGCTCGAGCGTGGCATCTCCTTGCGGCCGTTACCTCCTCAAGCCTCACGCGGTTCTTGCCCATCCCTGCTCGAGTGTTATCCCTGCGAGATGGTCACCTCCCGTGATCTCCCACGCGGCCTTGTCTCCTGCTCGACTCATACCCCTGCTGCCGAGCCTCAGCTCTTGGTTGCGACACTTTGTCGCCATCTCCTTGACCTTCCCCCACTTGCGTCTAGCTCTACAGGTAAGGAGCGGCTTTCCTTTCCCTCATTTGCCTATAAAGTCCCTGTTTTAGGATGAATTTAGAGTTGGCTGATTTCTCTTGGAGGTGGGGAAGTGCTGTTGGATTGGAGCACGATTTGCTTTGCTCTTCTTGTGTGCTCTACGCTAGCTGGTACTCTCTTCTCCCCTTTTTCTCCTTCTCGGTTTGGCCCGAGGTGCTCGTGGCCTTGCTTTTGGTTCGACTTTACTCGCTTATATTTTCGGCTGGATGTTCATGTGTTATGAAATGGCTTGTTTGATTGCTTAAAATGATGTTTTCTTACCTTCTTTACATAGTGGCATGCTAGTATGAGCTTATGTGGATGTTTGGGAGTACTTTATTGATTGAAGCATGAGTAGGAATAGAGATTTTGAGCATGTTCTATATGAAATGTTGGTGATTTGCTTAGGGAAATGAGATAGGCTATGTTGTGAACTCTCCTCTCTCTCTTTTCTATTATCTAAGGCATGAAAAAAATGTTTTTTTTTTTTTTTTTTTTTGAGGCAAGGTATTAGCCTCTCTTATTAGCATGTTGGGGTATGCATTATAAGGCCCCTTACTTTTGTTTGGCATGAGCTATGGAGGAACTTGTTTAGCTTTTCGATATGCATGTATGGGGCTCGGCTTCTTGCTCCTTGTAGCTTTGCTTTGTCAAAATGGTATGCTAGGGAGAAGTTTTACTTTACTTTAGGAAGCCCCATGTTTGTTCTCATGCTAAGTATGTAATGGCCCTATACATTGTTATGTTGAATATATGGAGGTGTTTTGCTTTAGCTTCATGCTTAATTCAGTAGCTTGGATTCATCCTTACACTGAGTTGGATTTTGGAGGCTTTGTGAAGTTTCGGTTTGCTTGTCTTGGCCCCTACCCGAGAGCTTGTTTCTGATGTTTTTGGTAGCTGCTCCTTTGCACTTGTTTGTGAGCCTTTTATTTCTCTGTTTTCAATTAATGTCGGTCGCCCTTTGGCACTTGAGGTGGGGGCTGTTTTGTTTTTGTTTGCTGCTGCCTAGCAGCTGTCCCCATGGCATGTTGGGGCTCAGTTTTGGTTCTTGCTATTCCTATAGCCTCCCTCTTTGCAGCCTTTGTTTGGCTCGGGTTTAGCCTTTGTATGGCTCGGTTTAGGCTTTGTGTTAGCTTGGTTTGAGCTTTATATGGGCTGAACTTTTTGGTTATCTAGTGGACTTATTTTCATGCACCTGTGAGGAGTTGGGGTTAGTGTGAGAGGCTTGTATGGGGCTTGGCCGTGAGCCTCATTGTGGTGATTTGGATTTTGGTAGACTTTACTTCTTGCTGTCCCTTTGTAGGAGCTTGGCCGTTAGCCCTTTCTCCTGTTTGTAGCCTTGGCCGAGGGCCTTGGTGGGGTGATTGATGTGGTGGTGGCCTTGCTTTTTGCTATACTTGTCTATGAGGTTGATTGAATCGATTTGGAAATGTTTCCTGATTTGCTTGTGGGAAAGAAATTGAGCACGATACTTGAGACATGCCTTAGATGCTTCATTTGGTGGAATTGGTGATAATTTGGAGGCTTGTGGGCTTGTACATTCACCTTCTTATGTATTGGAAGTTTACTGATTCTCCTACTGCTGTAATTTTGGTCCCGAGCCTGTTGGTGAACCCATTGGGAGAGCCTGTGTTTTAGGAATTGGAAATTAATTCGAGAATTAAAAAAAAAAAATCTGGATTTTAGTACGGGTTTAGAGATTCTAGTAGTGGTTTTTCCCCGAGTCATTCGTTTCCCGTTTGATTTACGTGGTTTTAAAAAGATTGCCGGATTTCCTTTCTTTTGATTGGTTTTATCTGAATGCAAAGGACATTTCTTTTTTTTTTGGGTCGATCCAGTTATGCCTAAAGGAAGTGATATCCTCAGGATTGATTCAACGACCTCGGGCTTCGCTTTCAGTATTCTACTCTTACGTGTTTTAGGGGCGTTTTAGATTAACCCTCCACCCGTTTTGGTCTTTCTCGGATTTGGAGGCGGGTTAATCTTCTTTCCTTCCCCTTCCCGTTGATTGACATGTTTTCCCCGCTTCACTCGGAGTTGGTTTTGGTTTTGTTTTGTCTTGGGGCAGTGACGGCGATGATGCTAAAGACATGCTAGTGATAGAGTAGAATGATATCCCATCCTGCGACATCAGGACCCGCTCCAGGGCCCCGGTGAACCGTAGGATGACGGTATCATTCACCGCTAAAAGCATGACGGGGCACCCGTACCTTCTTAGGATTGTTAGTGACCCTACACCGGACAAAGTGATCGGCTCGTGGACAACCCTAACTTCCAAAAATCTGACAAGAATATGATATTACATTTTGCAATAAAAATGTGTTTCCACTACAAACAAATTTTGATATAAATTTTCTTTTGTATGCCTGAAATCCACGTGCATGCTAAAAATACAAATTTTAAAACCATATTATAAAATCCGGTTGTCCACTTGTCGATTATCAGTCTTGGGTTGAGGAACACTCTCCTGAGTTAGGTTTAGTAGGACACCCTTCTAGTTGAGTAGCGGACTCTATACAATCGGGTGACCGAGTAGCCTTCGACGACCCTCGAGCAGTAGTACACAGTTCTGAGCCTAGCCCTGACCCGAGTGCTTGCGGTTTTCTTCGGATTTTTTTTTTCGTATGATTTTTAAATGAAGCACTCGTGGTCCTTTTTGGGATTTTCTCGAGATTTTGAGGACTTTACTTTGTTTTTGTTACTCACTTTCTCGAGTCTTCTGTCGTGAGTCATTCGCCGTCTTTTCTCGAGCTTTCTGGACGATATTCTCGTTTTCCGCTCTGCTCGCTTGCATGACGCACTTCGACTTACTACAATAGCGGATCTCCTGGTATACGGCGTTTGTTTACATTTACAACGTGTTATTCATACTTGCTACTACTTTTTAGTACGTTGCACTATATTCTATTGCATGCTTTACTTCCTGTGCTTTATACCTCGCTACACACTCGTACAACTTTAAACATTCTCGCATGTGATGTTGTAAGAACTCGACCATAAGAACCACCTTATTGAACATTTTAACTTGCCACATTAGAAAACTCAACCTCTTCACGACAAGAAATTTGGAGCTAGTACGGTGGGCAACACGGCCATCTTCAACAGCAAAACATGTGTCGACATCAGCAAAACCATTCCTTAATCTAAATAATAAGCCATAGGACTTCGAGGTAGTCTACCTAGTGCGACATAAGTACTCACATGTTCCTTTAGGCCTTTGCATAGCCTTGCTGTGCAATATAAACCCTAACTCGCTTAGGATTCCGAGGTCGTCGTCCGATTCGGCGTAAACCCTCCTATCTTTCAGGTCATTTGCATAATCATGTGTTTATGTAAATGTAATTCCTATAATTAATTGGCAGGATTGAAACTTAAATAAATTCATTTCCAAAATTTAAAGCTCAACCATAGGATGGTCTGGGAAGTCATCGAGGTTCTCTTCGAGATCCGTGACGTCCCCTACCTCTCTTTCTTTTGACTCTGGAAATAACTGTTCCACATTGCGCCTTTCACCTGTTGGATTTCCTATTGCCACACTTCATTGAAAACTCTACCTTTTGATTTCATTTGAGGGGTATTTGACTATAGGGGCTTGCCTCTATAGGGAGCTTTAAAAACCCCAAATAGTATAAACCATATTTAATTCTTTTTGTATTATATAGGGGAATTTGTCGGTCCACATAAAGGTTCGCAGACCAGAACGGATGTCATGAATTCTGTAGTTTATTTGATCGAGCGATATCGTTAAGTAGGGTGTCTATTCTTCGGAATAGACGCGTTACTTGCGATATTACGTTCGTTTATTCAAATTGCTAAACGGATGAGATCCGTCCATTCTCATATTTTTAAAATTTAAAGTTTTACTTTCAAAACATACACATACATATTTACATTAAATTAAAATCTTAAACGCATTTCTGCGGCCGACAGAGATACATGGCTATGTTGATGCTGATATGTCAACTAAGGGTGTTACTCTTGAGAAACTGAAGTCATTCTCGACTTCAGTTAGTCTTTTAGCTTTAAGATAAGGAGTTTTGAGTTATAGAGGTGGAGAATATCGTGTTGAAGGAAAGGGCGACACCGCCAGTGAATGGTTCAGCCAGTATCTCAGTCTCCAAGTGGGAGAATTGTAAGGTTTATGGAGACTATTCCTACCAGATTATACGCGGTTCCGCCAAAAATCTCTTCACGCGGTCCTGCCTTTTGGTCTCACGCGGATGCGTGCTTGGGTGCTTTCCCTGTTTAGCATTTGATGTTTCTTATAAAAGGCCAAAAACAAAAGCAGAACCCAAGACCTTCGGCTGGAAAAAGAAAAAAAAGAAAAAAAAGAAAGAAAAGCTGCTTTTGTCCTTTGTTCTCCCTTGGATTTTTCTGCTAGATGGCTAATTCATCCGCTAATCACTCCGCAGCTTAATCCCTCCGCTCCTTAACCGGCAAAGCTTACAAGAAAAGCATACATTGGAGAGGTAGAGAGAGAGAGAAGGGGAGAGAAAAGAAAAGACTTTTCTTGTAAACGTCGAGGCGCTTGACAGTGCAATTCCTCAAAGTAATAAAATCCTCCGCAACTCTGTGGACGTAGGTAAATTTGCCGAACCACGTAAATCTGTGTGTTCCGCTGCGTTTCTGTTTTGTGTTTTTTTTTTCTCGTTCAATTTTCTCTATATTTCCGTCGTTCTTCACAACAGTTGAATGGTTCATTAAATGTGTGGGATGAAAGTTTAAGGTTTGCTAAAACATTTAACAACATGAAACACCCCTATGTCTGTTCTGGATGTGTACTTTATTTATTTATTTTTTATTGAGTTGTTTACTGATTCATGTGATTTTTTTATTGCTTCGTGGTTGGTGATCAATTTTTTTCATATCCATACGCATGACGCTTTTACTTTTCGACCATCTTCCTAGGCTACATCATTCCGGCTTGCTGTTTCAGTCATCCAAGATTGCGCCCCAAAGTTGGAGACTACTCTCTGTAGCTTTTTGACATCCTGCATGCTGGAGAAGTATAATGTAAATAAGAGTAGCAAGACTGATTGTTGTTATTTTGATCGTATTGATGATGATTATGATGATGCATTGGAGGATAATGTTTCTGGAGCTGAACTTCGAAGCTCTTATCATGAAGTTGTTCTCAAAATTTATCAACATGCTCCTCAAATTCTTAAATCAATTTTACCAATGTTAACTCAGGAACTGCTGGTATGCCATACACCTAGATTTGAAATGTGTTATTCTTTACGTTATGTTTAATACCAATACTCCATTGTATATTATTTTCTTAACAGATTGATCAGGTGGATGCACGCATGAAGGCAGTTCAGTTAATTGGTAAGCTTCTGGTTCTTTCTAAGCTTTATTTTGGTCAGGAACACCGACCAGTTTTTGCAGAGTTCTTGAGAAGATTCTCTGACAAGTCTACTGAGGTAAGACTCGCTTCACTAGCATGGGCAAAGGAAGTTTATCAGGCCAATACCTCTGCAGATGAAGCACAATCTGTCCTTGGTAAATTGATTCTATATCTTTTTCTCTGTTTTCAACTATGCTTATATATCTTATTAATCTTCTCTTTTATATTTCCTGATGATTTGTTTCAGTTGCTGTGGAGGGAAGGCTTTTAGACTTCGAAGATAAAGTGAGAACTCAAGCTATATCTGTAATTTGTAGTCTAGCATGCTCCAATCTGTCATATTTTCCCTCGGAATTGGTATTAAAAGCCATAAAACGGCTACGAGATAAGAAGGTGATTTTGCATATACAATTTTACCTCTTTTCCGTTAAATCAATTTTACTAGCGTTTTCTTGTCCTCATCCATACTGTGTTTTTAGGTCTCCGTGAGAAAAAGTGCTATGCAAAGTCTTCTGCAGCTGTACAGGGTTTACTGTATTAAGTGCTCTAATGGCCTCTTCAATCTAAATTATAATTATGAAAATATTCCTTGTGGCGTACTTATGCTCTGCTTTGATAAAGACTGCAAGGAGTTCAGGTAGATTTAACTGCAGCTTATATAGATTTCTTGGTGTTAAAATTATTCTGATATGGCAACTACAGGTCACAAAACATGGAGCTTGTTATTGCAAGGGATTTTTTTCCATCCTCTCTATCTGTAACTGATAGGAAAAATCACTGGATCGCTTTATTCTCACGCTTAACACAGTCCCATCTTAAGGCCTTAAAATTCCTTCTATTTCAGAAGCGGAGGTACAGTTCTCTTTAATTTCAAAGTTGTTACTGCATTGGGTTTCTGTTTGCCTGATGATAAGCTGAAACCTTTCAGGTTGCAGCTTGAAATGCAAGCTTACTTAGCCCTTCGTGATAATGAGAAGGTATATATATTTATTAATCGAAATATGTTGGTGTTGTTTGAGTGTGCTATGCATTCAATGCTGAATCATTTGCATAAATGAGATAGTATTCTATGCTAAAATTCTCTGAAAAGAAATATAAAATAAAATTGCAAAATATTCCTCTGATTATTTGTGTGACTTAGTTTCAGAATATCATGCTTCTCCAATTAGTCTTTCAACTTTACAAAATTCGTCCAAAATAACCCTCATATAAAATTTGTGATATCCAGTTGATTACGTTTTGGCCGGCCACTATACAAAATTGATCTGAATTTATTCTCTGTGAGATTTTTGGAATTTAATACTAAAAACTTAGACTGTTACTCTGTATGTGATGGACTCTTTTTTGTCTGAATCCAGTAGTATCCAACCTGGAGGTCAAAAGTTTGAAAATTGGAAATAGCTTTTACGATGTGGAGTTAGGGCTGCATCTATTGTCATTGAAAGCTCATAAGAAAATTTGAAGATGGAGACCAGCATTTTGGATATGGGGTTGAGAGGATGAAATTTCAACATTTGAATGTACCATTGAAATCTCCTTTGATGCCATGATGCATATGAAGAATTTTTCGGATGAAGTGCTCTCCTTTATTTTTTTTTTTTCGGTTTTTAGAGTTTCGAAGAAGGAGAACTGGAGTAAAGGAAATGGAATGCGATAAAAAATAAAAAAAATAAAATAAGTGTATCTACCATGGGCCGTCCACCCCTGCTGACCAGCTACCATGGACCGGTCATAGAAGATCAGTCAACCAGCCACCCCCAGTCAGCCGATTACAATGGCCCAACCACAAAAGACCGGCCGGTCGGCCACCTTGGCCTGTTGCCATTTGACGGCCACTCGACACTGGCCGACCTGTAGATGGACAAGCTTCAGGACGTAAGATTTGGATGATGGAAGGATGAAAATACCCCTTATTGTCCTCCATAGAGCAAGGGCATATTGGTAATATTGTATTTCTCGCTTTTCTACTTCAATAAATAGAGTATACTTGACATGTGCAAAAGGGTCTCTCTCTCTCTCTCTCTCTCTCTCTCTCTCTCTCTCAACCCTCATGTAAGAAGAACACTCCCCTTCTTCCCTCTTGTAAGCACCAAGTTTACTGGAATAAAAGTGGCCAAAGAGCTCGGAAACACTCCTCTTTTGCCCCTGGGACAAATCTCTCTCTTTCTCTCCCTTTCCTTCTCTTTCCATCAAATTTCGTGCTCCTTATCTTGGGCACGATCTACAGGACAAATCTGACTTCAACACATATATATATTGTTTGCTAGATTAAGTAATGGCTGAACAAATATACTACCGAATTGTTGTAGCAGGTATGGTAAAATTGTGCCGCTATTGGGAATTTACAGATAGAAGTGGGAGGGTAAGCGGGATGCACAATGGTTTCTTAAGCTTTTGATGATTCCTAAGATAATTTTGGTTGCTCGTTCCTCAAAACATGGTACCAAATTTTCTACTGAGAAGGATACTGGTAAAAGGGCTGGTTTTTATAAAGCTACAACTCAAATATTTTATAGTCACCCTCTGAATTAGGCGTTCCCTATGTCAGCATTTTAATATTCCTAAGTGGCAATCTTCAAACAAATAAGGGAAATTTCAAAAAAACCAAATGTGTCTCATTAATGACTAACAATCTGGTTAACAATGCTATAAAACATTACACGTAATTGCTCACATGAATTTAGTCAATGACACTGATTGAGAACCGCAAGCATGCTGTTGATAGTAGGTCAAGTTTTTTTTTTTTGTTGATTGTAATAAGCCGGTTTATGGACGACTGGGCTGTTTTTAAAATCGCCTGATCTCTTCTGTTCTTATGCAAAGTATTTGTAATGAAAATGGCTGCATTTGTGGCAAGGCCTTATGGAAGAGATCAGTAGTGAGCCTATTAAAGGGGGCATTTTACATTCTGTGTGATAAAAATATTTTAGAATTTGTTACAAAGTTAACTGACCATACATTTTAAAATGACAACACTCCATCTGTAAAAAATTCAAATATTTGCAGCTTTATAACATTTCTATTTTTCGTTTTACCAAGGTTTTCTAGCTACATTTCGTCTCATTTTCTTAAACTAGAACACAACGCAGAATTTCTACACATGGATAATTATGTAATGTGCAGCAATTATTTTGGTTTCTATGCTCCCTTGCATGTTCGTCCAAAGCTTGGAATACTACTACTGATCATTCTAATGCATGTTTGATGTTATTTTGATTAATGTCCGAAGTACTACAGTTAGTTTACTGAATCTTTTAACTTAAATGTTTGAAGGAAAACGAGTCCGAAGAAGTTCAAATTAAAGTTTTGGAATTGTTTTCAAAGATGGCAACTTTATTTTTGGATTCTTCAAAAGCTAAGGAATGTTTACAAAAGTTGCATAACATGAAAGATGGTTGCATTTTCAAGTTGCTACGACAATTGGTTGATGAACACACAACCCTTATAGCTGCCAATTCTGTCCGAGTGAGTTAACTAATTCTTTTGCTTCTTTCTACTATGGATTTGTTGTTAATGTTGAATTTTCTGTTTCTTTTAATTTCTTTGGCTGAAAAAAAGATTTCCAACAATTCAATCATCTTCACAGTTGGTTGAACAGAACATGAACAAGGTTGAACGAACAATTTAAAAATTGAACTTTGCATGCTCGAGAAAGTTGCTCCATAATTGATCCACCACAGTTTTATATCCATAATGAGTTTGGAAATTATGGAGTCATGACCAGTGAAAGCATCATTAAATTCAAAGAAATTGGTCCATGTTAACTATTGATCTTTCTTTAGCATTTGACTTTTTTTTTTCCGGCATTTATGCCTCTCATTTCATATCTCCATATTTTTATCCGGAGCAACCGGGTTTGGAGTTTCACTTAGCTAAATATGATTTTAATATGATTTGAGATTTTCATGAAGAAACAAATATTATGTAAGATAAACTAATGAGTTTCATTAAGCAACTTGAAGAAGATGTTCTTGGGGAATGAAAAAGAAAAATTTTTTATGAATAAAAATGGTTGGGGGTGGGATAATAATGTACAAGAATAGATTAAAAATAAAATAAATTGTTATAAAAATAAATTAAGAAGTAAGAATTTGGAGAATTGAAAAAAAAAATAGAAGGTGATCTTTAGGGAGTCTAAAAGAATAATTTGTGCTCTTAAAATTTTTTTTATTGGTGATATCTATAATAAATTAGATACTAAAGAGGGCAAAAGATTCATGTATAAACTAACCAAATAAAGAGATTAGAAAAATAATGATTTAGTTTAAGGGTACTGTTTAGGGCAATACAGTATTATCCAGCTTATTCGGATAAGTGAACATTATTCGATAAATTCATTGATAAGAACTCGATCCTGGATAAGTTCGTCTGTATCTGTTTGGTTTGAGCGTTTGCGAACGAACTATTTGCAGTATGTTTGTGGATAAATGACTCTTATGCGCTCGAAATGAATAAATTGTTGAAATTGTTTGGTTTCATGCGGTTTGAAAATAAACTTATATCTGTCTTGTTTGTAGAAAAAAACAATTTACGCTCCTTTTTATTAATAAAATTTTATTTAAGTATAAAATCTTTTTTCAAATTTAACAATAACTATTTTTATATATAAAATTTTACATTTACATATAAAATCTTATTTTGAAAAAGCGCTTTCAACAAGCATTAAAACATAGAGCATAAAATAGTGAACATTATTCCTATAATCCATAAATGAATAATCCATAAAGGGTTGCAACTTCTTCCAACTCTTTGAAACTTATGGTGATTCCAAATGAAATCATAAAAATTAGTAACTTCTCAGAATCTTCCAAAATTCAATCAAATACGAGTTCCAATTTAGATCATCAAATTCAATCAAAATATCAAATTTTCAATCCCATCCAACAGAATGGTAACTCCTAATTTCGAACACAAGGCAAAATCACAACTAACAAGAAATAAAAAACTGCTACATTATGGAATCCAATATAGCCATAAATCTCTCGATAACACACCCCATTCTCATATACATGTTGCATCAAACGGAAACTAGAAAAATATAAACTAGTAACTTGATGAAGTTTATAAAATGTTAGATGCATCATAGGATAACTATAAATGAATGAAGTAAATTTTCTTTTTGAATGCATCTCAGATATCAAGAGATCAAATATATCCCTACAAAAGCAAATCTTTCTTGTTTGAATTTTTTCATGGATAAATAATGCCTTCATTGTTTGAAACATGTTCTTTTGCTTGCAATGAATATTTTCCCCGGTTAGAGATACCAAAACAACTTTATGATCCCAATGTTTGGATGGTGCTTTTCTTAAACATTTTAGAAAGGCCTGATCCCAATATAGCTCAGAAGATTTTTTTATTTAATGGACAAATGATTGTTTTGCTCAGGTTTGGGGACGTGAAGCTGCATAATCCAGAAAATAAGGTTTTTGCTCAGATGTTTCAAAAGAATTATGCTGGAAATTTTGCAAGATATGTAAATAAAAAGTAATGGAGGTGTGTATGCAAGCAAATTTGATTCAACATTAGATAATTCAAAACAAGATAATAACATAACAGTTCATAATTGTGATGCTCCCTTCACTCAACAAAAATTTTAGAATACCCAATTAAAACCCAAATACATATTGCAACTACAAATAGTAAAAGGATTACAACGTTCGATTTAAAATGCAAAGGTACATGTCGTGGAGAACCGTTGTTTGGTTGTTGCACGATCGATTGCCCAACAACGTTATGCGGTTCGAGCCACTCGAGGGTGAAGTGATGCACTCCGATTGTGATAACGTGGAACCCCGTGCAACGTTGTCGGTTGGGATAATGCCGAATCCGAAGCGTGTGTCCGCCCACCTAAAAACTTGCGATCCTCCGGTCTCCTACTTCCACCTCGGGCAACAATAGAACTCGTCGTCCATGCCTACGTTCGCTCGCGTGACGTAAGTAACAAGGACGTTAGCCCGCAGTGGCACATTACTTGTCCGAATTTTCCTGAGTACCTGGAACTCATCGTCCTGCGGAGAGAATAAAGACAATGTACATACAATCTGCTTAAACACACAACATTTGTAACAATTGTAATATAGATCTTCGAACTGTTAGATCCTCCTGTCAAGGCTCAAAATAAACATATATAGTGATGCTCGAATAATCTTATTGCCTAACAATGATCTGCACGTGTAACACAATCAATCTGTAATTCCATTAAAAGAAATTTTACTTCATTTTAATTTTTGTGGGCTTGTGTAGATTAGAATTGCTTTGGATGGGAAAAGAAGAGAAAACTCATAATCAGTCATTTTCGAGAGAAGACTACCATATTTTCATAGGATTTGCTGGAACTACAAGCTTGAACTATATAATAGAAATACCTTCCGGATGCATATAACCTAAGATTATACCTACCGTATTGGAACCAACACTCCCAAATTCACAAAAAAATGTTACGAGTACAAAGCAATTTTTTTCATGCATTTTACATAAAAAAATGTTTAACCAGCTTGTCATGCATTAGCATAAGAATGCGTTTAACCAGCTTTTCATGCGTTTAACTAGCTTTTCTTGCGTTAGCATAAGAATGCGTTTAACCAGCTTTTCATGACACCACGTTTCAATACGTTAAAACATGAGAATAGTGATAAAAAGAGGGACATTTATATATGTACGCAAGAATTCGTATATATTTACATATGTAACTCCTAAGCTTTGATATTTACATTCACACCACTCAAATCCTTAACATCACATAAAAAAAAACCATTATTACTAACTTCTAAAAATAAAATACACCTTTTCATGCATGAGTTTATAAAACAAAAGTGTTATAAATGTAAATATTAAACTTTGGGTGTTGGATTTATAAATCAATAAGATTTGTGTGGTATGTTGTAATGTTAATCTTCCTAAAAAAAATGCACTTCCTTCATCAGCTTGTTTATCATCACCATTTTGAAAAGGAAAAAGCTCCGCCACAATAGACAAACTAGCACTAAACTCTATAGATTCTATAAATGGTAAAGAAAATTTAACAGAAAATTATATGTAAACAAAAAAGACTTTTATTCCTTTGAGAAAAACTAACACTCGTTAAATGAGCATAAGCCATAAAACGAAACAAAAAAAAAGTTATGCAAAATTATTGCTTAATGCGACGCTTTCAATGAGAATAAACATGGAAATTTCCATCTTAATTAATTCATTCTTCCAACTCAAACAACATCATATTAAACAAAATACTTATTCTGTTGTGATGAAAACAAATGTATTTTGACAAGACTTGAAAAGAATTCCACCCAAGGCAAGTAATAAGGGGAAAAATTTTTCTTTGATATAATCAGAAAGGGCATGCAAAAAAAGCCATTTGAGTTCTTGAGATTCTGCATGTGAATAAAAAAAATGTTTAACTAAGAAAATATTAAGTCAACGCGTTCTGCTAACTCTTCTCACTTTTAAAAAGGTGGCACATGGGGAATTTATATGGATAAGCAAGCTATTAATAAAATAGCAAAAAAATTTGAATATCAACCCCTCAACTTGATGATATGCTAGATAAATTGTGTGAATATCACCAATTAGACTTGATTTGGGTATGAATGAAAGATTGCGTTTAAAACTAAAAGAGGTCTATGCAAACGGAATGATATGTTTTTCGAAAATAAATGGATGTTAATTTTGATGACATGAAAATATTTAGTGTATCTCTAAGTTTCACAGGTTCAAGAAAATTTTGAAAACAACTTCAAACACAAAATCATTGGAAAACTTTATGTAAGCAAAGGATCAAGTTTACATTGCACAATTTGCAAGCACTTCATATAATTTAAGCATTAAGGGAAGTAGATGGCCCCTGGAAGGCCACAAAACTTCACTGATAAGTATGAAATTTAAATTCAATGGTTATCACAATAAAATGCAAAACAATGTTTTGTGACTTTAAAGCTTTGAGAGCTTAGAGTGCTTGGATTGAAAGGAGATGGAAGAGATTTTAGTGTCTCTTGGTAGTTTGTTTTACTTTCCTCTTTATTTAACTTTGCGACACATCATTTTTGGCCCTAATTGAAGCTTTCTTTTTAAATATTTTGGCACATTCATTATGAATGTTATTGATGAAGATGAACTACACAATACAACTCAACAAAAATCATTCAAAGATGAACCAGTAATTTCTAATTAATTGTCATTAGGCTCAACTTTCGGGAAAAGAATCTCAAACTGAAGTAGAAAAGGCGGAAATCTAAACACGTTTATATATGAAAAAGGAAATTTCTTAAGCGGAAGTAGAGAAGGCAGAAATCTAAACATGTCTATATATGAAAAATGAAATTATTTAACAAAAACAGCAATATTAAAAAACAACAATATTCAAATAACACTTCAGAGGGATCAAATAGCGAAGAATGATGGTTTAACAAAAGCCCAATCTTCACCTAACCATATCAAAACAGTGAAGAATGATGGTTTAACAAAATAATTGAATTAACATGATCGAAATACTTCTCCAAACAGAAGCAGAAATCTAAACATAAAGCTAGAAATTAGAACATTGTCCGACAAAAAACTACATGTCAACGTAAGTATCAACGAACACAAAAGTTCAGGACATGAAAACACTCAAAGCTATAAAGTGCCATTGTGGATAATGTCGTTTGCTATTTGCTCCCTCAAATTTGTCATCTCCAATGCACCTTCACCATCTTCGTTGTGTGCTTCAAGCGACATCATGTCAAGTTGTGGTATGTTTCGTCCCACATGAAATTCAAATGCTTCGGGTGGAATCTGTTGAGAATCTTGTTCAACCTCTCGCAAATTCCCGCATCCGATCTTGAGTGATGTCGTCGTATGAAGTTGTGTAGTGCCATTATGGCCACTACTATCTTCACTCGTTTTGGAAATGGGTAATTTGGCATATCACGTAATATAACCCATTTTTTCTTCCATACTCCGAAGACTCTCTCGATCACACCGCGTAAGGATGAATGTCTTTTGTTGAAGCATTCTTTCTTACCTCGTGCCACTCCGCTTGATCTTTCAAAATCGGGGATATGGTACTTTGTATCTGGATATGGCTTTAGATACCCCGTTTGTAAGCGAATATCCGCATCGACTAAATAAGTACTTACTCGTTCGACTAAGGTAATTAGCAATAGAATTATAAAACAATACGTACTTGTTACATACACTTACCTAGAGGTGGATGAGGGAAACCATATCGTCGGTTTCTGGTGGCAGATCTGAAAATACGACTATCATGTGCGCTACCTTCCTATCCAGCCATTACAAATGTGAAACACATTAAAATCACACACGGCCATTACATTCTGTGTTGGGGATCCACAACGTCCGATGTAGGCAACTTTTTCGTCAGCAGAACAGCTTCGCATCGACACGTGTTCCATCAATAACTCCACATACGACCCGTGTTTGAGGAAGTACTCTATCAACATTTATATCATTTTAGTACATTAATTTGATGTTAAAGAAATATCTTAAAGAACGGCATGTATCGAGGGTCATTTGTAATATGTCTGGGAATGGTCTGGAACGTTGGATCCTCGGGTTTAACTACCTGCTGTGCCAAGCTCACTAGTGCATTTAAACTAACCGAGAAATATCTACTGATAGTCTCCGAGGAATATTGAAATCGCTCCATAGCTAATCTAATTGATTCGTTATGGGATAAAATATATAGGGTAATCGCTAACATCTCTCTTGTTGTCGTTCTTCTAGAGCCGTGTAACCCATGGTGGTTCCGAAGTTCATTAAACAGATCGAGTAATATTTTTTTCGTCATACGAAACATGTTGGCAAACCGTGTAGAGTGGCCTCGTAATAACTCACCAACCCATCTATCTCCAATGTAACTCGATGTCATACAGGGAGTTCGATCAACGCGTGTATGATAGTAATGGTAGATCAAGACAAGTAGGAGAGCGATTTTGAGGTTGTGGCTAACTTGTTCTTCATCCATTCCACGAGATCTGAACATAAGTTATTTTTTAAAGATCAATTAAAATAACATGAATCAATTGCAACGATACATAGATAATGGAATGGAGGGTTAGAACATCACAAAGATAATATAATAAAAGATAAACTAATGTGCCTCCATGGCAAACAAGTATGCAGTTCATTACAATAAATAATACAAAGATCCATAGTAAATAAAATCTAAACGACAAAAGTATTCAATCTTTCATGAAAGAGCGCAAGTAATCATGTTGGAATTCCGGTCTAAACTCTCAAAAATTGTCTCCGACTCGAGTTTCCGAGCACCTTAACATACTTCAAATACATGGCTTTGTCTTCCTTAATACCAGGATGAGCATTAAGAAGCCGAATACATTCTTTAATTGAGTTGTCCTTTGCTGGTTCAGACCTAGCTTTGCATGTTTCAAGGATTGTCTCTATGATACCTTTGAGGAATCCGACTTCTTTTTCTTTTTTCCACTCGGGACGCTTTGTCCCACCGTGGATCGAACATCCGTGTTGATTTGGTCGGGCCCTTCTCCCGGCTTACCAATATGCTCGGTTTCAATGTTCGGTCGTGAGTTGTCAAATTCTTAGTCATTTGGGGTAAAAGCATGGGCTCCCGTTGCGACAACCCCGATGAACATAGCATCCAACTTCTCCTCCAGAATTGGATCAATGCCGCTCAATTTGAATTTCTTTGCTGCTGGCACAACCTGTAACATTAGAACAATTTCATGTTAAATTCATTTGAATGTCGTAATATAAATTTAAATCCTTGCTTCAACATATATGTGTTCAGAAGATACAAAAGTTGGTGGGGAAAGAATAACTGCATTCTTTCAGCTAGACTTGATGCCATGACATTCTTTCAACAATAAGCCATGACAACAACATGTCAGATTCTTTCAGCTAGACTTGATGCCATGTCATGGCTTAAAGTTTGACTGAGGACAAAATTAAAACTTTGAGGAATCGTTAGGTAACAATGAGGCTAATGTAGCTTATTTCATAGACTTTAAGGAAAATAGTATATCAAATAATAACTACTTGTAACTCAATCCAAATCTACAAAATGCTTTAACCAAGAGAAAAGGATCTCACCAGAAGAGCCGAAGAAGCCAAATCACCGGAAGAGCCGAAGAAGATGATGCGAAATCGCAAGGAGGATCGGAAGAGCCGAAGAGGAAGGGGACTGGAAGCGCCGGATCTGGCGAGGTGCGAACGCGAGGAGACCGGAAGAGCCGAAGAGGACCGGAGGGAGGAGACCGAAAGAGCCGAAGCGGGGGACTGGAGCGAGATGCGAACGCGAGGCCTCAAGGATACGGCGCTGCCTAGGGTTTCGGCTCAGATGTGAATGACTGGAGCGAGATCGAACGCGAGGGGGGTATGGGGGTAATTCAAAGATAGAAAACACGATCCATAATCCCACCGCAGGGGTCCCCCTGCGGTTGCGCCTACAACATAAAGTAGGAATGGCGTTTTCAAATAAGCTATGAAAAAGCTCAAAACAAACAGTGCTGCGGCGTTTTCAAAAACGCCGCCGCACTTATAAGCTGTCCCAAACGGACAGTAAGTGTATTAAGAATGAAAATCAAAAGGTATTTTTTATAGATAAATATATTTAACATAAATGAGTGAGATATTTTGAAAATCTTTTCAATGAAGATTGTGAAAAAATGACCGATTTTAGTAATTCTAATATCATAAGTAATAATAAATTTTTTTATTGCTACCATCACATTAATAAAATAGAAGTTGAGTTTTTAACGAAAATGAAATGTGAAGAAGCTGTATAAGGTATTCAAGTAGAAATGTGGAAATATTTACGAGATCTAAGAATATTATGACTTAATTAATTTTTTAGTATTATTTTAAAAACTATAAAAATACCTGATTTTTGAGAAAGTGTTTATTGGTCCCAATTTTTAAGAATAGAGGGGATGCACAAGATTGTGCAATATATAAAAGAATTAAGTTAATGTGTGATACATTAAAGTTATGGAAGAGAATAATTGAACGTAGGTTAGGACGTGATATAAAAATATCTCAAAATTAGTTTGGATTTATGCCGGGCAAAGTCTACTATGGAAGTTATACATTTATTTAGAGGTTTGATGGAGAAGTTTAGAGAGAGTAAGGAGGTCTACATATGATTTTTATTGATCTAGAAAAAAACTTATGATAAGATTTCAAGAGAATTACTTTGGAGAGTTATTGAAAAGAATGGTGTTGATATTGCTTATATTCATGTTATTAATGATATGTATAGTAATTCTGATATTTGTGTTCGAACATAAGGAGAATTAACCAAGTATTTTCTTATTTGAGTTGAATTATATTAGGGATCAAATTTAAATCCATATATTTTTTCTTTAGTTTTGGATGTTCTTACTGAACATTTATCGAAGGGCGCACCTTCGTGTATGCTTTTAGTTGATGATATCCTTCTTGTGGATAAGACTAGAGAGAGTTCGAGAAAAAATGAATTATGGAGGTCAACTTTAGTGTCTAAAGGCTTTTATTTGAGTAGATTAAAAGCTAAATGCATGGAATATAATTTTAGTAGTAATATATTTAGTGGTTGGGTTCTAACAATTGGTGATTAGATATCTTGAGTTTATTGTTCAAAGTCATGGTAATATATATAGGGATGTTATTAGTGGAATTCAAGTTAGAAAATTGAAGTGGAGGAATGCATCATGGTGTAGAATGTTGGCACGTAGAAGAGAAGCATAAAATTAAGACAAGTGTTGCTGAGATATGAACGCTCAGGTGGATGGTGGTTTTACACTTAAGAGGCGAAATTCGAAACAAATATATCTATGAAAGGTTTGGAATAGGTCCAATGGCAAACAAGATTAGAGAGTGTCGCCTTAGATGGTTTGGCTACATTAAATATCGACTATTTAATGATCTAATTAGGAGAGTACATGTTTTAGATTAGACTTGTGTGTGTGTGTTAAGATGATTTTTATGACCTTGGTAATCTCAATTCCCTTATTTATTGTTAATATTTTCCAATTCGATGTATTAATTGAACATAATTAGAAATAGCAATAACACTATTTATTTTTAAATCGTAATGACTTTATGGGAATCACGTTTCCCTTGCTTAATCATAATGTTATTTTCAGTGCTGTAATGAGATGTGATTTTCTTGATGATTCTTTATTTACTGCAGGTTGGTTTTCTTGAGAGGATTGGGAAAAAGCATTCGGATTATGAGTTTTTCAGGATTCTTTCTTTGAGATGCTCATATACAATATTTAATGCAGAGCTTGTTCGAAGTATCCTGGAGGATATATTGTCCAGGCAAAGTAGCGGAGATAAATTTGTGGAGCACTCCGCTGAGCTAATACTTGTGAGTCTTTCTTTTCTTTTGATTTAATGAGCTTTCTTGGCGTTGCACCTGCTAACAACTATTATTTTTCTGCATGAAATGATTCTTCTTTTCAATTTAAACTACCCTGATTTTCTTGCACTTTAGTTTTATGTTATTTATCACTATAAAACATTAATTCCATCATGAAATATTGGTTAGTTTGGGCCACATTTTCTTTCTATTATTTATGGGGATTTTTCCCCCCTCAAAAATGGATATATCACTTTCTCATAAATTGGTTGAAGGGGCAAAGAAAAGTCAAGCTCCGCTTCTCGATACATGAGTTTTGCGTTGTCATTAGGTTTGGGATTGCTACTAAGCTTGTGAGCACAGCAAACCTATTCTTTATTTATTCTTACTATTGTGAACCATGTTTATTTTATCGGCTTCACTGTTAGATTCCAAATTATACATATTACAGTTTTGTAGTTTGTAGACTAATGTGGCAAACAATTATTTTTCTATTCTCAATTGAATTTGTGCCTACGTGTTGGCAAAAGAGAAAAATATCGAAATAGTCCCGCTACTCTTTGTAAGTGGTTGTTTTAGTTCTAGAGTTTATAAACTATCACTTTAGTCTTCATACTCTTCTAGCATGGATTGAAATGGTTCATATAAAGGACTATTTCGGCACCAAAAAGTTTGTACTTTTATAGACTATGTGATATCGGAGTTAACCCAAACCATAATAGGGAAAATAAATATTATTACAAAAAATAAATAGGTAGTTACAATCACACTTGAAAGGCGACACAAGTAAACACCACTAAAGTGTATCCCATGGGTGGTGGAGGTCGGCTCAGTGGAATTGAATTGTGGCGGCAACAAAGGAATGCTGGTGATAGCAAGGGGAAGGCGCGAAATTGCAGGTACAACAACTATAGTTGCTGTCCTGGATAGTGGCAGCGATGACTTGGGGTGGGTAATGGCAGAACAGCAGTAAAGAGGTGTTCCCTAGCTGTCCTGGACGACATCGACACAGTAGGAAAGGTGAAAGGGATGGGGAGGTGGCTGGGAGGTTGCAAGAAAACAATAAGGCGAAGGTTTTTTTGGGTGGCGGCAACGATATCGGATGATTGGACAGCGGTGGCAACGATGTTGGTGGCCTGGAACTGCTAGGTTAGAGAAACGCGAGGAAGGAAAAGGCAATGATGATGGTTGGAACTATAGAAAGCAACAACCAAAATGCTATCCTGGGAGGTTGCAGTAATGAAGGTCGTCCGCGACTAATTAAGGGAAGATGTATAAGGGGATAATGAATATAAACACTACTTCGGGAGATAGGTACAACCGGAGCTCCACCTAAATCCTCAGTTATTACCCTCCAAGGGAGAAAAGATTGCCGGCGACTTTCCTAAACAAAACACACCAGAAAATTGATTTACACCGTAATACAACACGTATATAGGAAATGTCTAAAAATGAAGGATAATAAGAAAGAGAGCATAAGAAAGGAAAACATGGTTATCTCGACGCCTCTCCTGCAATTGCTATTCCTGCTGTACTGTGGCAGATATAGTATTGCGGTAAGCTCCTGTGTCAATCTCTTTGGATTGGGAGAAGCTTCAGCCTCATCCTTCGAAAGTTGTCTTCTTATCGTATGAAGTCAGGTTGACCATGTTGAAGGTGGCAGAAACATTGTAATCTCCCTGTAAGTTAATTTGTTGGTGTTGACATTTCAAAGCACATCTTGATAGAGCAAGTCTAAATCTTGTTTTGGTATAAATATAATTGGAATTTTACGTGGATGGGTATCCTCACGAACCAAACAATGATTCATTAAATCTGTAATTGGTTTCTTTCACTCTTCATATTCTTCTGAGTGCTTCTTATAAACAAATATATCAGGAGGAATCAACTCTAGGATGAAATCTATGGAAGATTTGACCGCTATGAAGTATAACTGTTCGGAAGAAGTCTGTTCTCCTTCTTTTCTGAAAGGATCTAGATCCCATTGGAGAATTTTTTTCCCCATAAATCTCCAAAGTTAATATTCAAAGTTGCGGTTCATCTCTCTTCTCTGGAAATCTGATGGTGGGTATACTGTTGAATTGAATCTAATATCCGAATAATTCTATATATTACTTGGCACAAATGGGCATCCTTCTTGACATGATGGACCCCCTTCAGTACAAACAACTTAGGAAGAAGTATGTGATTCTAAAAAGTTTGAACTTCTCTTGTTTGGCATTGCCATGCCTTTGGTGTTGGTTCTTCGACCTCAAGACTTTCTTAGACAATCATTGTTAATTTGATTGAGGTCTCTCTCATAAGCACTATTTGAACTATGTGCATCTTTTCCTCATTAGTTAAAAGTTGGCATTCCTTTTTTACGTTCTCATCTTCTTCAGTGTCAACTGTGTCTATGCTCTCCACTTTGAACTAGTCTCCTTAGGTGGGGTTAGCTTGGATGTTCCTCTTAGTGTACTCTGGTTGTAAGATCCTGATGCTGAACCCCTCTTGTAAGTTGCTATGGTTATCTGGTGATGTGGTCTCTCCACTTTTGAAACTAGGGTCTGAACATTTAGTTTGTAATGAGTTGGTAGGAACTAGTGCTACATTTCAGTTTCATCTTCGACCAGGTAGTAATTTTATCTTCTCCTTGCTGACGTAGGCACTCGGATTTTGCCACAAAAATAATGCACTCCTCTTCAGCTTGTTGGTGGCTAGTTTTATCATTCTGTCCAGTGGGATGTCCTGACACTCGAAGACCCAGTCCAAAGTCTATAGCCACTCGATGACTTCGTCCGTATTCATGTGACCGTCGAAATATGATAAATTCACTTTTATTTCAGAATTCTAACTTTCTTAGATATTTTAGATCACATCTTCGAGGTAGTTGTTCTTCATCCTTGGTATATTCTCAATTAGGATAATATATTACATAATAATGACATGAATAAAAAAATTATTTTCATTATTGATTTTTTATTTGTTATGGTAAAATCACCTGAAGCTTGAGCATATATTCAGGGCTGTAGAATTGAAGTGGTAGTATATCCGTTGTATAGATATTTTCTACTTGTTCTTGACTGGTACTAGTCATGATCTTTTCTGATGGAATGACATGAAATGACAATTGAATTTTTTTTTTAAATATAAACAATGAAAGATTCAAACATTTTGCACCTTTTGGTTTGTTATAAAGAAAAATTGATGGGTTGTCGTGTTGTCTTTTTCTACATTCGTTGATGACTTATTATGGTTAAGTTTAGTCGATTAATGGGCTTGGTATGTATTCAGCAGCTACAACAGGCAATAGAAGCCCAAAAACCACAAACATCACTGCCCAAAGACAAACATCTAAACCACCTCTTTTTCAAAAGACGAACTGCTAAGGAGTGAATACATACAATTATGAACTTTGGTAGTCAAATTCTCTTAAATAGTGAGGGACAAAAGGCTTTCACTGATCTGTCGAATCCTTGTTTATAGTGCGTTCAGTTCCATATTCTACACCGCTTTCTTACTTGTGTTGATACAATAGCTAAGCTGAGTGAGCAACTCGATTACTGGAAAAGGCATCTGCTAGTAAGTAACTGCAATTTAATCTAACATACTAATCTCCAGGTCTGGTTATGAAGTGGTAAGTGGTTTTGTTGTTCTTAACTTATCATTCATGCTGGAGGTAATATACCATCAAATTTATTAACTATGTCGATTTTAATCATTTGTGTCATCTTTCTTTATTCAATAATGTACTCCGAACAGTGCTAAGAGTTTTGTTTTTTATTTGCTCTTTATTCTACTCCTGTTGTATATTTTTTGTCCTTACAAACATTTATTGTTTATGATGAAAATAGCAGCTTTAGTTAACATTTTTATTCCTTTTCACTGCCTAGTTTATAGTTAAGATGTTTCCATCACTGCTGAAGGGATCCGAGGACTTGCTACGAAAGTTATTTTTAGATTCTTCTGTCTTATCAAACGAAAAGATTCTTCAAATCATAGCTATAGCCGGGCATCATGTTTCCATTAAACTCAGGTAATTATATCATTTCACAGCTTATGTCTCTCTCGGATTGTCTTTCCCCAAATATATGTATGCTATATTCCTTATGTAGAAGTTATGGTTAAGGTGATGCCTTGCCATAAGGAAAGCTCAATATAGAATGAAAATAGATGTAACTTGATCTGCCAACCTCTATTGTTACCTACTAAATTTGAGAAGAACTGTCTTTTGACCATTGAGAAATATGTTAGTTCTAAATAATTATTTTTTTCGTGCAACAATTCAATGATGATGGCTTAACTCTTCGTGCAATAAAGCTTTATTGTAGTTTCTTTTGACTTTGCATTCTTATGTGTTATAAAGTCTATCAGTCCAATTACTTGAAAATATACGAGTATCTTTTCTGGTGAATTTCTTAGAAGTCAAATTGGATATCAGATAAGACGCTAGTTAAAGATTTCATCATCTTCTTGCAAGTAGTTTATGATTTGGTTCGGTTTTTTCCATAGGCGCCGGCCGTTAAGGATAGTTTCCCCGTTTGTTCACAACAGAGAACTTTTGATTTAGGCTATTTGGTATGCTATAAATACTTAGACTTTATTTGCAATGATTTAGTTTATGAAAGAGGAAATACACAACCATTAACTTGGAGCGTTGAAGAGGAGTGATGATAAACTTGATTAAAATTTAGATGGTTTCATCAGCTCTAGCAGTTATGGAAGTTGGTATGCTTAATTTCCAAATTTGCTATCCAATTTGAGCAAAAGTTCCCTATAATAGTTCTTCGTTATATCATCCTGGGGATCTCATAGATCTATAAGATGAATCTATACTAAAGTGGCCAATTTTAAGTCAATTATGACAAATTGAGGGTTTCATTCCTATCAACTACATTTGATAGTTTACAGTTACAGACTGGAGCTTTGGATAACATTCGGACTTAGTTGTAACGAGAAGGTTGTGATTCTATTATTATGTAGTAAACCACTAGGCGTGCTATGCCCTTACTATCATTAGATTTTTAAGATTGATCATATGGATGTGATTGATATAGTATTGGATTTTGTGAGTTTTATTTAAATTTTAATCTGTCATTCTTAGTAAACAAGTGTGTATGATGGATAGTTGTGCTGGTTGGCTACTCAAAACATTGAGCGGTTGATTATTTTTTGAGCATTTTTTGTTTTATTATTTTTTTGATTTTTTTTCTACGAGGGCTTAGATGTTGGTAAAGTTTCCTTTAACTGTAATGTTAGTTTGAATTCCTCATCTTGGGAATAGTGCTCCAAGTAGATTTCTTTGCAATTTGTACGTATTATTTATAACAAAATTTCCTTTGGTTGAAACCTGAGGTCGACATAGTTATCATCAAGGATATGTCACATAAAGAGCCTGTTTTCACAATTTGAGTGATTGATTTTGTTAGTTAATCCATCTGATACCGGAGTTAACCCAAAACCATGACTCAACTCGACAATTTTTGTTGCAGGATTTAAGATAGAGTACAATGATGAAGTCTCACAATAACGCTTAAACGGTAAACAACATGAAACCTAAACAACAACCGAAATAACACAAAAATGATAACAAAAGCAGCAAACAAAATTAACTAAACATGAAATAGAAATAGAACAGGCTTGAATTGTGATGAATCTAGCGCGAGGATGAGGGGTATCTACTGAAGAACTGTTGGGCGGGGATGAAACTTGGTGATTGTTAGGAGGGTTCTAATAGTGGTGGACAGATGGCTGGAAGAACACTGGAGGGTGGAACGACTTGCAGGAGAGGTCGGCTGAAGGGGGCTTGCGAGAGCGGTAGAATAATTGTTGCGGGAGGCTGGAGAGACTAGCGGTAGGTCGGAGGAGAGCCGCAGGTGAGGTGCTGAAGGAGTGAGCTAGATGATTATTGATGACGGACTCGGGTATGGAGGTAGTTATCACTACAGGTGAGGTACAATCGAAGCACCAACCCACCATTGGATACAGTCCTCAGATGAGGGAACGCCTTAAAGGCTAACCTGGAACCCGAAATCACAAAGAAAATAGATTGCTTAGACTTGAGAAAAATGTGTATAAGTAGGGAGGGAGGGAGGTAGCATAGGAAAGGTAGAAGTGAAGAAATGGAAGGGATTTGAAGAGGCGAGCAATGACTAGGAGGCGAATGGGGTGCTGCAATGGATCGAAAGAGGCAGAGGATTAGGCCACTTTTGGAAATGATTGAGAAAGGGAGGCCGAGTTGCGCAATTAATGAATTTGGACCGGTCCAACAGAGGTGTTGGATCGGTTGAATGGCCATGCCTGGTTGATGAGCGTGACTTAACAGAGGTGTTGGATCGGTTGAATGGCCATGCCAGGTTGACGGGCGTGACTTGCCCGCGTAAATGATCGCGAGAGTTCAGTGTCCTGTGCCGATGCTTGTGGGTCCTCATAGTATGGGGTGAGGTCCGTGACATTGAATGTTGCCGAAATGTTGGAGTCGCCCTATAGATCAATTTTATAATCATTGTCATGTAGCTTCTAACTTTGCAGAATGGTCCAACAGCCCTGGGGTTGAGTTTGCCATGTGATCCTACGGGAAAACGCTCTTTCTTAAAGTGGATTCACACAAGGTTTCTTCTTTAAATGTTATCTTTTTTCGGGCCTTGTTGGCTTGTGTTTGGTATTTTTGGTTTTGTTTTGTAATCGCAGTTCGAACTTTTTGGTGAAGTTGTTAAATTTGATGAATCTGTTCGATAGTATCCTCGTTGATATATGTGGGTGTAGAAGTGGAACCAACTCAAGGGGTGTGATCCGATTGTAGTTGTACACAATTTTGAACGGCGTGCGCCCTGTAGTCTGGCTTGCTGATCTTTTATAGGCAAATTCAATTTGGGAGAGAATGAGATCCCATTGTTTGATGTTTGTCCAAATGAAGCATCAAAGAAGATTTCCAAGGCTTCTATTAACGACTTTGGTCTGCCCATATATCTGGGGATGTGTTGTTAAACTTAATTGGAGTTTAGTGTCCAATTTGATCTAGATGGTCTGCCATAAGTGGCTGAAGAATTTAACTTCCTACTGGTTTTAGGCATGCCGTGAGTCGAGTGACCTTGTGGAAGTACAAATCAACAATATGAGATGCATCTAATGTCCGGTGGCAGGCTACAAAATGTGTTATTTTTGTGAAACTGTCAACTACGACCATAAAAGAGGTCCTTATTCCTTTGTGTGCGTAGTACTCCTAGGACAAAGGCCATGCTGACATCATCCCAAAGTTCTTCGTGGACTAGTAAAGGTGTGTGTAATTCTGTATTTTGGCCTCTTGTTTCGGCAATATGACTTCTGCATTGTCGGACATGTCGCTCCACATCTCGTGTTAGATGGGTCCAAAAAAATGTTCTCTTTCTAGTGTGTATGAGTTTTATCCTAAGCCAAAGTGGCCGGCCAGTCCGCTATTGTTATTCTCCTAGATGATAGCTTCGTGTAGTGAGCATCGGGGAATACATAACTGGTGGTGGCGTAACAAGTAGTCGTCCTTTTTGTAGGGTTGCCCGTGTGGCTTCTCTCGACACTGTTCCCAGATCCGGAAGTCTTCATCGATATCATATGCCTTTTTATAGCTTTGAAACCTATCACATGTATCTGTAAGGATGTGATCAGATGGTGACGATGGCTCAGAGCGTCTGCAATGCGGTTATGGTTTTCGGCTTTGTGCTTGAGTACGAATTGGAAAGATGCTGAAACTTCTACCAGGTAGCGTGACGCTGTTTGGGCTTATTCCGACTTTTAAGAAATTTTAAAGCTATGATCTGTGAAGTGGGTGAACTCTGTGGTGAGTAGGTAATGACTAGTGTTCTAGATCTCTAACAATGGCATAAATTATTTTCTCGTAGGTGGAATATTTTCTTCAAGCCTCATTTAGTTTTTCGTTAAAATAGGCTATGGGGTGACCACCCTGACTTAGTACAATGCCATTGCCTACGTCGATAGCATCACACCCAACCTTAATGGTTGGTTTAAATCAGGTAAGGATTTAACTTGGGCTTGAGTGTCCTTTTCCTTTAATATGTCAAAGTTGGTTTGGGTCATGACCATCAATGTGAATTCTTTTTGTTTTAACAGCTTATGGAGAGGGGTGGTAATAGTGCTGAAGTTGCGAACAAATTTTCGATAGAAAAAGGCTAGCCCCAAAAATTGTTGAAGCTTGGTAGAAGATTGCGATGCGGTCTAGCTTATGATTGCTTTGATTTTCGCTGTGTCTATTTGTATCCCCGTGCTCGACACAATGTAGCCCAAAAAACCTATTTGGTTTGTGAGGAAGTGACACTTCTTGGGTTAGGCGTATAATTGTTTGGATCGTAATACTGCCTGTAGGTGGTGCAGGCGGTCTTCTTCGGATTTACATAAGCGAAAATATCTTTTATGTAGACCACCACGAATATCCCAATATGAGCTCGAAAGACTTGATTTATTAGGCTTATGAAAATGCTGAGCACGTTGGACATGCCGAAAGGTATGACTGTCCATTCATAAAGACTGTCTCGTACCTTGAAGGTTATATTCCACTCGTCTCATGGTTGCATTCTGATATGATGGTAACCACTCCATAGGCCAATTTTGGAGAAGACGGTGGCGCTGTACAATTGATCCAAGAGATTGTTGAGGAGTGGTATGGGAAAGCCTTATTTGATTGTAATTTAATTTTATTGATGGCACGATTGGGTACGATGAGGGTGGGGACAACACATTGATTGATGCTTTTGTGTACTAATCCTCTCTTAAAAAGAGCTTGCACCTGACGTTGGAGTTGCTCGTACTCTGCGGGTCGTAACTGTTTGGCTGGTCTATTTGGTAAAACCGACCCTGATATGAGGTCGATGATAAGTTGGATGTCCCGTAGTGGGAGTAATTCGTCTGAGAGATCGTTGGTTATGATGTCTTGGAAATCTTGTAGGAGTGGTTGGAGTTGTGTGGGTATCTCATTATCCGTGTCGGTACCTTCTCGGAGGACCTGAGCGGTGCATCGCAGGCAGATTGGTGGAAGTGGCCCGTGAGATTAATGCGTCTTTAGTGTCGATCATGGGTTGCACATCTTTTATAGGCAATAACATGTTGCATTTTCCATCCGTCTAGAATGTGTAGGTGTTTTCGAAGGCTTTGTGATTCATTTCTTGGTTGAATTGCCATGGTCGTCCCAGAATAATGTGACATATGTCCATTAGGATGTCATCGCGCGAAACTTGCTCTTGTAGTTGATTGCCGATAAATAATTCGACTAAGCATTGTTGATAGATGTGACTCTCGTTCCCTTTTTTGAGCCTGGTGAGAGTAGGATTGTGTGTTTTTTTGTGTGGCTAAACCTATCTTATTGACCATTAGGATGGATACGACATTTCCACAGCTCTCACCATCAATGATTAGACTACAGATTTTGGCTTTGATAGTGCATGTGGCACGAAAGATGCTGTGTTGCAGTCAAAACAGATCTCTGTCGGCTTCGATGACGATGCCTTCTTCAGTAAAAGAGACGACGCCGATGTTAGGGCAATTGATAGCATTGTGGCCATACCCGTGGCTCCGAAAACATTTCATGCATGAATTGCTCTGGAGGAACTTCCTCTTTAGGTTTCTTGCTGCTTGGGGCGGTTTCCTGCTTCCTGGGATGACTTGCTAGCTTCAATCATGATTTTGTTGGTAGGTGTGATTTGAGGTCATTGTTTGAATGCGGGTGGAAGGAGTTTTGAGAATTGGCTTGCTTTTCTTGTCATTCTACTTTTAAGGCGAGTGTATGTACATCTTTTAGCGTCCAGTGTGGCTGGAGTTGTACAATATTGCTAATGGCGGGTTTTAAATATCCGAGATAGCGGGCGAATGTGTGCTTGTCTTGCTTGACCAGGTGCACTTCATTTGTAGGTTATTGAATTGTGGTGTTAATTCCTCGACCGATTAGTCACACTATTGTAGGTTGTGGAGCCAGAGAAACATGTCCTGGTGATAGTGGGGCGGAGGGGGTTTCTTTTGCATTGTTTTCTTCGTTTTGACCCATTTATTGATATTGTCATTCCCATCGCGTTGTCGTTGCCGTTGCAAGTTGCCCCACCATAATGTAGCGTTTCTCTTTAGTTTGATAGTGACAAGCTTAACTCGTTTGTCCTCGGGAATCTCTTTGTAATCAAAGATGCGGCTTATAACCAGTCGATGAAGTCGTCAGGGTCCGTATTTCCGTCAAATTTCGACAGGTCCTTTTTGATGCCAAATTTTTTATGGGTGCTGAACATGGGCTCCAACATGGTCTTCTGTGATAGTGAATGCCAAAGCGACATGGGCAATATTCGTCATCGTTGACATCATCACGGTGAAACGGATTTAGGTCGTCGGCTTGGTCTTCTCATCGACTCTTGATATCCCGGTTGAGAGTAACGCCGCCTTGAGTTTTGTCATCCATGTCAGCCAATCATTGTTGTAAGAAACAAATTTCTCGTTGAATTTCTTCTCGGGTCGGGTCCGACGCTTATCGATGTGGTGGATTGATCAGATGTCTTTTGGGAAAGAGAGGAGAGGAAGAATGAGACAAGAAGAAAAGGAAAAAGTGAATAGGGAAAGGAGAGGAGGAAAATAAAAAAAATTGTGGAATGGGTGGGGGCGGATGATAGTGAAGGGTAGGACTAGGGTTGGGTTAGGTCTGATATTAAATAATACTAGAGTTAACCCAAAACCATGACTCAACATGATAATTTTGTTGTAGGATTTAAGAGAGAGTGCAATGATGAAGTCTCACAATAACATATAGACTGTGAACGCCATGAAGCATAAACAACGACTGAATAACACAAGTGATAACAAAAGCAGCAAACATAAATTAACTAAGCATGAAATAGAAATAAAAAAAATCCTAAATGGTGTTAAATCCGTCGCGATGATGAGGGGTATTTGCTAAAGAACTGTTGGGCGGTGCTAGTGAATCCCGATGATTGCTAGGAGGGGGCTAATAGTGATGGCATATGGCTGGAAGACCTCTGGAGGGTGGAACGACCTGTAGGAGATGTCGACTGGCGGGAAAGTTTGGTAGGGGCTTACGAGAGTGATAGAATGATTGTTGTGGGAGGCTTGAGAGACTAGCAGTGGGTGGGAGGAGAGCTGTAGGTGAGGTACTGATGGAGTGAGCTGGTTGGGTTAGGTTTTATTCTTAGCCTAAATCTTAAGGGTATTTAAATAACCTCTTAATTAATTAATTAATTAACTAATTAAAAGAATTATGAGGGTTGTCCCCATTGCAATTGGGTTGACCTAATGGCAATTGGGCTCATCAGATGGTGTTTGTCAGGACCATGCGGTGTGAGGTCCAATTAGAGGGCAAGGTGGTTAGCTGGGCAAAAGGCCTAATTAGTTATTTTAACCATCTCAAGGTGCCATCAAATTTTGGGTTCAAAAGGGCAAAGTATAATTTGGGGTGATTTTTAAAGTTTAGTAGAGTTATGGAGACCTTTGGTGAGGTCAGAGATTAATTTAGGTAGACCCTTCTCCCAAGGTGGATTCGGTAGTCATGGTGGTTCCTAAGTTCCATTGGCAAGTCTTTAATATGTTGGGTTGATTTGGGTGACCTAGAGCATGTCTAGCCCCTGATTGTCAATTTGGGTTCACTTAGGGCATGTTTAGCCCCTGGTGGTCAATTTGGGTTCCTCACATGGTCCAAAGCCTAAACTCACTCAACCAAAGATTGAGGCATAGGCTTGCACTAGTGAGGCGCAAGAAAGCACAACCCGTTCTATGGTCGTGTACAAGTAGGTGGAGTGAGTCCTCACAAAAGTGAGATCAACGTGTATATGCTATTATTTATTGATTTTCAGATTAGTTTTGGCTTTTGGTTTATGTAATTAGGCAGTTTGCTCTAGTTTATTTTTACGGGAGTGCTATATATTTAGATCTTTCTCAGGTGGTTTGCCTAGTCTGATTGAATCTACTAGTGGTCTCTCGTGGACATCCGACAACCTTATACATTGGTTGATGTGCTACTGAACTGTTGTTTCAGCATGTGATAGTCTGTCCAGCTGCAGTTCTTCGCTGTTCCTCAAACACGTCATCGTTTCCTGTTCTTTTCTCATCCTACAACCCTCCAAATCCGTCTCTAGAACTCCCCACACTCTCTTGTAGCTCTAGATCAGTGTCACCTTGCTCTTTAGATAGTGCAATCCACAAAATTTCTTTTTATAGAATTTGAAAGTTTGAAAGCTTATCCTTGCCTAATTAACTCATTTAATGAAGGATTGGGCTAAAATATATGGCTTACCACCCTGCTAGATCGGTTGGGTGACTACTAGAATTCTCTTTGAAAACTTTTGAAAAATTGATAACTTCTGAAAATTTAAGCTATAGGAGCGTATGCCTTGTTGAGTTCAGTATTATTTCAAGGGAGATTGGTCTTGAAATGTGAGGCTTGCTAGCATTCACATAGACAGGGCTGCTTTTTTTCTTATAAGTTTTAAATATTGAAAGTGTTACTTATTATGAGGATATTGGGCTTGCCAAATCCGCTATTGTTTAGTGAAAGATTGACTGCGACATGCAATCATACTTTATAGATAAGGTTGTCTGCTTGATCTATTTGTGCGTTATGATGATTAGTTCATGCTTGAAAGGGAGTTTGCAAATTTATAGAATAATTGCACATCTTCTTAAATAAGTTACATGCTTTTCTTTGCTTTGTTTAAATGTTATGACCACATGCAATACTTCTTAGCTATCTTGATTTTAATATTTTCCATTATTTTGCTTGTTGGATATATGCGGGGAATATATATTTTCATTTTAGTGTGCTTAAAATAATGTACATGCGTTTCATTTTACTTGAGGGACTTGTGATATGATGTAATTTGAACTAATTTTGATCTTGTGACACCCACTTCATTTAACAATTTTTCAAATCTTATCTATTTTATTTTTGTTGATGAACACATTGTTGAAATGGTCACATAACTTTTATTTTGAGTTCATTGCTTTCTATTAGAAGTTATATAAGGAAATAATTTATTACTGGTAGAAGTTATGAGGATTAAATTTATTTTCTTTTCTATTTTAGACTTTCCTATTTCAGTTGATTACATGTTGTTTCGTTTATCTCCAAATAAATTGATTAATTGGAGATATAGGTGTTATATCTTTCCTTTCAATTTATTTCATTTTTCTTATCATTCCTACTATCAGATTCATGTAAGGGTATTTATAGCCCATTTTCATATCAATAAATAATTTTCTTGAATTTTGAAAATAAATATGGGATCAGATCCTTTAAATAAACTCTGAATTTCTTGTCGCCAGAAACTTCTTATGCCTTATAGATGATAATCTTTGCCATACTGGAGGCCTTTCCTCTGCCTTCTCTTTTCAGTTTTTCCTCTGGAAACTTTCTCTTCTTGCAGGCCCTAGCCGTCAGAACTCCTTCTAGACTCTAGACGCAGATAACTTCCTTCTTTCTCTGTTGTTTATTTCAATCAGTGGTTTCCTTCACTCTCTGCAGATTTCAGTCTTGGTCTCTTTCCCTATATATTTCAGCTGGCGGTCAACATCCTTCCTTGCAGATTTGAGCCAGGGCTCTCTTTGCAGATGCCAGTCGTCAGAACCCTTCATGCAGACTTTACCACCTTGGTCTCTCCCCTGCAGGCTGTTCTGCCACCGGTGACCCCTTCTCCAGCCCTCAAACTTTTTGGAATCAAACATTAACTTCCTCCCCCTTCTATGAGAGAAACTTGACCTTCGATTCAAGCTCAAATTTTCTGATCTTTTACTAGCACATAACTTTCTATCCATTTTCGTGCTTTGCAAGGCTCAATCTCTTCAAGCTATTCTTCTTGTTCTTTCCATGATGAAGGTGCCATCCCTCTTCTAGGAGCTTGTTGGCATAACCATTTTTTTGACAATGTATACTTATCTGGTTTCTTTTCTCCCAATTTGGGGAGAAAGGTTGATGTTTGTGATTGTTAGCTTCGCTATAAGTGGGATGCAACATGTACCGTTTTTTCAAAACCATTTCTCCACTCTCTACATTGGAAATCTAAAGGGAAATAATTGGTTTGAGAAGCAAACGATGGGGATGCTGAACATCTTCTGTTCACCATGGATGGATTGGTTTCATGGTGGACTGCAGTTCCAAGTAGCACACCGTTTGTTTCCTTTAGTGAAGGAGCTCTGTAAGAGGCATAAGTTGTAGAGAAAACTTTTTTTGTAGGATTCTTTCTACATGCAAGTTCTTTAGTGGAACTCATCAGTCCAACTGAAGAAAAGTTAGCGATAGATCCCTTTCCACCAGATTCTCTCTGCAGATTTCTTCACTAGAACTCTCCTGTCCAACAACAACTATTAAAGATTTTACATGTTTTTCAAGTTGTTTTCCTTAACTTTTATTACATATTTATTACATATTGTATTATTGCATCAATTAAATCATATTAAAATAATTTTAATTTTTTTTTGTCATTTAGTTTAACCCGTAGTTCATCTCCAATTATATCTTTGAACATTGAATATCTATTTCTTTTGGTTCGATAGCCGATCCAATTTTCACTTAAACGAAAGATTTTTATGATTCACTTGCATAAGAATCCATACAGGCATGATATATGATTTCATCGCTTCTTGTTTGGCCATGTTAGAGATTTCTGATAGTGTTTATTTTTTTGTTAATTTAAATCTAATAAGATCATTGTATATAGACTAAATTAGTTAAAAAGTTGTGTTTACTCGCTCTTTGATTTTTTGCTCATCGCTTCTTGTTTGGCCATGTTAGAGATTTCTGATAGTGTTTATTTTTTTGTTAATTTAAATCTAATAAGATCATTGTATATAGACTAAATTAGTTAAAAAGTTGTGTTTACTCGCTCTTTGATTTTTTGCTCTTCTTTCAATTTTATTTTCCCATTTAATTGAGTTGGATTTTTGAACATGTATTGAGGTAAACAATACTAAATGTGAAAATTCTATTCTTCCTTATTTTTCGGCTGTCTATTGTTTATCATTTTCCACATCTTCAAGTCATATTGACAGACAATTGCGTTTTCCAAGCATTTCGTTTACCATGGCATGCATTTCTTTTTCATGCGTGCTATTTTTCATTTAAACTTGGCTATTTTTCTTTGTAGTTGTATGTCTTGGTAATGTAAAGTTATTGATTTGTTTTCTTATTGTTAATAAGCAATAAAGTTTAAGTATAAATTAAATTGGTGGCAGTGATCTTTTTTCCTTCTTAATAAAGGAAATATATTCACTATTGTCGTCAATATACTATTTCCCTGTTGACCTCATTTCTAGAGGAGGTCTTTGTTTCTCTCCTTAGAGCTTAGGGTTACTTTAAGCTTCCCTTTTGCTTAACCCTTCTAGAAGAGTAGTACGGGACCCACACTGCTTAGAAAATTCGAGTCACTTTTTTACTCCTTCAAGTCTCGCATGGGGCGGTCCTAAATCTGGCATTTCGCTAAATTGATTAGGACCGACTTGTGAAAATCAACGTTGAGTTTCTACATGAATAAGAGCATATCCTAGGTGAGAGTTTATCTACCTAATTTTCAAATGAATAATGAGACTAGACACTTAAACCTAGTTCACAAACCGATTAGGACACTGGCCATGAGGGTGCACCGAGACGTGGTTCACGTTTCCTTAATTAAATCAAAAAGTTTAACTCCCAACATGACTTAACTTGTCGTTAAACCCAATGCACCGGGATTTGAGCTCGAACATTACGCTCAGAGTCTTCTGTCAATTGGGGACATTTATTTTGCCATATGTGGATCGTCGGACTTGTGTAAGTCTGAGGTTTAGGTGGCTAAGGCGATGATAATAATGCTAATGTGTGCTAAACGAGGGATACGATGTGGGAATTTTTAGATTAGTATCTCTTACTTCAAAGACCTTTAATAAAGGAGAGGAAAAGACTGATGATACTATTTGCCGACTCTTGGTGAGATTTTTTCCCCCAACGATCTTAAGTCGTCAGTAGTCCTAGCCCAATTAGAGTGACTAGCATGTGGACTCCACTACTTTACAAAATATTTACCGAAAATAAAAAAAATCTTTTGCTTGTTAACAAGAACTCTGCAGAAAAACTTAAACAACAGCTTTTGCATGAAAATCAAAAAATTTTTTTTTATAAAAACTCACAAAGCTCCATGGTTAGTCATTTAGATCGAGGTTAAAGACTGCCCTCCGTAGATCGTCGGGTTGGTAACCCTTGTTCATGGTCGAGAAGCACATAGTCCAGCTGTTAGCCCCCACCTTCACCGATGGCTTACACCCATTCCGATCTTTCATATGTGACTACGAGTTTTGCTTGTGATTTCTACGACTCGTTTTTCTGACATTCGTGCTGGGTTTTCTCGCTTTTGCTTACTTTTCTTGCAAGTTTATTTAAATCTATTGTAAATCATACTTTGCTTGTAATACAAATCAGACAGCAGTAGCAAATGTCCAGATACGCTTTTACAGTAAAATAGGTGTGGTAGATTGCGATTGGTTTATCGAAGATAGTTTGATGCGAATTTGAAATCTCTCTGAATTTCGGATCAGGTCCTACACTTCATTCCCTTAAGTTTGACTGGTTGCGAATAAGTCAAGCGGAAACATTATTCTCACATTTCCCCCATTTAAATATAAACAAATAGAAGATCGTGAATGAACAAAATGCTAAACAAAATGCCCAGCTTCATAAAAAACTTATTTTTGCTAATTTTAGTACTTCTACTAGAATTACACGGCATAGATGCGATTGATCGACATTTAGAATTCTTCAAATGACGGACAATGTTGTCGCAAAAGTCGATAATCTCATTCCTCAATCGCCTCGACCTCCCCGGACAGGGTCGCTCTTTACCAAGGCTCGTAAATCAAGTTTGAAACTAGCTTTGATGAGGTCGAAGTCATACTTGGAAAAGCACCCTACGCTTTCATTAAATTCTGCACCGAGACGTGGTTCACGTTTCCTTAATTAAATCAAAAAGTTTAACTCCCAACATGACTTAACTTGTCGTCAAACCCAATGCACCGGGATTTGAGCTCGAACATTACGCTCAGGTTCTTCTGTCAATTGGGGACATTTATTTTGCCATATGTGGATCGTCGGACTTGTGTAACTCTGAGGTTTAGGTGGCTAAGGTGATGATAATAATGCTAATGTGTGCTAAGCAAGGGATACGATGTGAGAATTTTTAGATTAGTATCTCTTACTTCAAAGACCTTTAATAAAGGATAGGAAAAAACCGATGATACTATTCGCCGACTCTTGGTGAGATTTTTTCCCCCAACGATCTTAAGTCGTCGAGCATTCTAGCTTCAATTAGAGTGACTAAGCATGTGACTCCACTACTTTACAAAATATTTACAGAAAATAAAAAAAAATCTTTTGCTTGTTAACAAGAACTCTGCATAAAAACTTAAACAACAGCTTTTGCATTAAAATCAAAAAATTTTTTTTCTTATAAAAACTCACAAAGCTCCATGGTTAGTCATTTAGATCGAGGTTAAGGACTGCCCTCCGTAGATCGTCGGGTTGGTAACCCTTGTTCATGATCGAGAAGCACACAGTCCAGCTGTTAGCCCCCACCTTCACCGATGGCTTACACCCATTCCGATCTTTCATATGTGACTATGAGTTTTGCTTGTGATTTCTACGACTCGTTTTTCTGACATTCGTGCTGTGTTTTCTTGTTTTTTCTTACTTTTCTTGCAAGTTTATTTAAATCTATTGTAAATCATACTTTGCTTGTAATACAAATCAGACAGCAGTAACAGATGTCCAAATACGCTTTTACAATAAAATAGGTGTGGTAGATTGCGATTGGTTTATCGAAGATAGTTTGATGCGAATTTGAAACCTCTCTGAATTTCAGATCAGGGCCTACAATTCATTCCCTTGAGTTTGACTGGTTGCGAATAAGTCAAGCGGGAACATTATTCTCACATTTCCCCCATTTAAATATAAACAAATAGAAGATTGTGAATGAATAAAATGCGAAACAAAATGCCCAGTTCATAAAAAACTTGCTTTTGCTAATTTTAGTACTTCTACTAGAATTACACGGCATAGAACGTTGACTGATATTTAGAATTCTTCAAATGACAGAGACAATGTTGTCGCAAAAGTTGATAATCTCATTCCTCAATTGCCTTGACCTCCCTCGGGACAAGGTCCCTCTTTACCAAGGCTCGTAGATCAAGTTTGAAACTAGCTTTGATGAGGTCGAAGTCATACTTGGAAAAGCACCCTACGCTTTCATTAAATTCTGCACCGAGACGTGGTTCACGGTTCCTTAATTAAATCAAAAAGTTTAACTCCCAACATGACTTAACTTGTCGTCAAACCCAATGCACCGGGATTTGAGCTCGAAGATTACGCTCAGGTTCTTCTGTCAATTGGGGACATTTATTTTGCCATATGTGGATTGTCAGACTTGTGTAAGTCTGAGGTTTAGGTGGCTAAGGCGATGATAATAATGCTAATGTGTGCTAAACGAGGGATACAATGTGAGAATTTTTAGATTAATATCTCTTACTTCAAAGACCTTTAATAAAGGAGAGGAAAAGACCGATGATACTATTCGCCGACTCTTGGTGAGATTTTTTCCCCCAACGATCTTAAGTCGTCAGTAGTCCTAGCCCAATTAGAGTGACTAGCATGTGGACTCCACTACTTTACAAAATATTTACCGAAAATAAAAAAATAATTTGCTTGTTAACAAGAATTCTGCAGAAAAACTTAAACAACGGCATTTGCATGAAAATCAAAGAATTTGTTTTTTATAAAAACTCACAAAGCTCCATGGTTAGTCATTTAGATCGATGTTAAGGACTGCCCTCCGTAGATCGTCGGGTTGGTAACCCTTGTTCATGGTCGAGAAGCACACAGTCCAGCTGTTAGCCCCCACCCTCACCGATGGCTTACACCCATTCCGATCTTTCATATGTGACTCCGAGTTTTGCTTGTGATTTCTACAACTCTTTTTTCTGACATTCGTACTGGGTTTTCTCGCTTTTGCTTACTTTTCTTGCAAGTTTATTTAAATCTATTGTAAATCATACTTTGCTTGCAATACAAATCAGACAGCAGTAGCAGATGTCCAGATACGCTTTTACAGTAAAATAGGTGTGGTAGATTGCGATTGGTTTATCGAAGATAGTTTGATGCGAATTTGAAACCTCTCTGAATTTCGGATCAGGTCCTACACTTCATTCCCTTGAGTTTGACTGGTTGCGAATAAGCCAAGCGGAAACATTATTCTCACATTTCCCCCATTTAAATATAAACAAATAGAAGATTGTGAATGAACAAAATGCGAAACAAAATGCCCAGTTCATAAAAAACTTGTTTTTGCTAATTTTAGTACTTCTACTAGAATTACACAGCATAGACCGTTGACTGACATTTAGAATTCTTCAAATGACAGAGACAATGTTGTCGCAAAAGTTGATAATCTCATTCCTCAATTGCCTTGACCTCCCCTGGGACAAGGTCGCTCTTTACCAAGGCTCGTAGATCAAGTTTGAAACTAGCTTTGATGAGGTCGAAGTTATACTTGGAAAAGCGCTCTACGCTTTCATTAAATCCTGCCCCGACAGAGGTAGCTCAATCTCCTGCGAAGTACAATCTTAATTGCAAGTTTGACTTCCCTTCACTTAAGAAAATTCAGGTTGAGAAGGTTCCCGCCAAGCTTGTCAACCCCGTAAAGGAGAAGATTGCCACCATTGCTGCAGTTACTGCATTGGTTGCCCCACTGCCGTCAAGGGGAAGGAAGTTTTGTACGAAGATAGCCACTGATACCTTTGTCCCACCACCTTCTGTGTTTGAGATTGTGTGTAGTTCGAAGTCCGTGCCATTGACCCAATCACAAAGGAGGAATCGTAATTGGCGGGAGTTAAAGGCTAAGAAAGCACAACCTGCAAAGCTAGCTCTCATTGAGACAGCTCCTCTTCTGGAGGGGACAGGGCCTTCTGAGACCTCACCTCTTCTTAGAGGGAGTAGGTTTCACCTGTTGTCCGTCACTCTCGAAGAAACAAGCGGTCATGAGATTGCTGCTGCATTGCCGTCACCGTCACCGTCAGAATGAAAAGAGGAAGAGGCCCGCACCCTTTGCTGAAACCCGCTTAGTTTTCGAAAGACTGGCTCGGAAAGAGCACTGCACCGTTGCCGAGCTAATAAGAAGGATGGGGTGCGCCATTTCACCTCGAGTCTAAGTAGAGATTTTGAAGAGTGATGAACCCGCCAGTCAGTTTCAGGAAGTGCCAACGCCTCGCATTTCCACCAAACTTCGTCTAGGAGACCGCATAGACACAGTTGCTGTTGCTGCAAATACTACTACCGTCTTCTTGGGATCTACAGAGCGCAGATCAATCAAGTCTTGTCTGGGTCCAAGAGTACCGCCTGCCGCTACTTATGAAGAGCCCCCAAAGATGAGTAGTCTCAAGAGACGACCCACTACTGTTTCTGGTCCCTGCACTAAGGAGCACTTTTGTCCGACCAACTGGTTTTACTAGTGGGACATCCCGCCGTGAAGCATCAGCATCAAAAGAGAAGTTACGGAGACTTTGGGTCATCGGTCCGATACTGCCGGAAGAATCAGTAAACCGCCATCTCGAGATTGATTCGAAGTCCAAAACCACAACTGTCATGAGCCCACTAGAACTTGCACAATGATATATGTCCGCCAGTAATCTTTGATGGATCTTAAGAAGGCAAGAGGAAGATCTATCGAGGACGCATTGGAAAAGCTCAGAGGTGATATTACAGAATTGTCAAAAGAGCAAAGAAAGAACGATGATAATGAAGATCATGATATGATCGATTACATGGACGAACAATTTGCAAAAATTCTTGTTGTTGAAACCAGAGCCTCGTCATCACTGCGCGATGCTCCATCACCCGCTCTGAGAACACCATTGATGAGTGGCAACGAGCCATTCAACAGAGAGATGAACAAATCAGACAAATTGAAAAGAAAATGGAGGAAATGATGGCTGCCATGGCTGCACTACAGAATAGACCTCAGTCAACCATGATAGCATCTCCAGAGGCAGATCAGCCCGAGGTTGTTCACATCCCCGACGAAAGGAGAGAGTTTGCTTCCAGTATAAGAGAGGAACAACCAAAGAAAGATTCAGCTCAGAACACGATACCAGAAATGGATATCAAATAGATGGTTGAATAGCAGGTGAGGGAGGCCTTAGCTTAGTCTAAGAGAGGAGCATTGGTTTTGAAGGGTAGACCTTACCCAGAAGAGTTTGATGATGTACAATACTCAAAGGGCTTCGTACCACCGCTATTCAACACATTTGATGGAACTGGTAACCCTCGACAGCATGTTGCACACTTTCGAGCAAGCTGCTGCAACTCATGGGGTAGTGCCGCACTGTTGTTTCGTCAGTTTGTGAGCAGCCTCTCAAGAGTCGCCTTCGATTGGTACGAGAAACTACCAAATGACTTAATAAAGACATTCACAGAGTTAGAAAATCTATTTGTCAAAAGGTTTGCTGGAGCTCAGCATCACATCACTGTAGGTGGCATTGTGGTGGAGAAACAGAAGCCAAACGAAACTCTGGTAGACTATATTCTGCGATGGAGAAACCTAAGCATGAAATGTGAGCCACCGCTCCTGAAGCAGCACATGATTAAAATTCTTCTGAAAAGTATCCATGGTCCAGTGGCATTTATGCTAAAAGGGTTCACAATTAAGATATTCGAAAAGTTACTTGCCAAGGTCGGGAGTCTGAATGAAGAAGCTGAACAACTTGGATTTCTGATGAAAACTGAGAAGCTACGATCTGCGAAAACATTTGAAAAGAGGTCAGGAACAGTGACAACAGTTGATAAAGGTAAGCGGCTGATACAGATCCAAGTCGAGAAGCCTCAACAAACCTATCAGCATCCGCAACAATACGGGCAACAATCATCCCATCAGCGGTCGTATCAGAGTAATGGAAGACAAGGTCCGTCTATGGCCGAGCGGGTGAACATGATGTACTAAGAATGAGGCGATAGGAAAGATCTTTCAGAATTTGGTCAAGAAGCCTGAGTTCGTGCTACCAGAACTAAGGAGACCGGAGTAGGTGGACAAGAAGGACGAATCCAATTATTGCCCATATCACAGATTTCTTGGGCATACCATAGAGGGTTGCTTCGTTTTCAAAGAATGACTTGAGTGGAACTTCAAGAATGAGAACATAACGATCCCGAAAGAATATTTGAAAAAACCTGAATAAGGTACTGTCAATGTAATTTCGGCCGATCCGATTGTTCCAGTTAGCTCTTACACAGCAGATGATGACTATAACGCAGTCTGGGGTAACATTTAAAGATGAAGATTTACTACTTAGCACCGCAGATCACAACCGTCCTCTTTACATTTTAGTCAACATCAATAGATTCCTGCTCTTTAGAGTATTTGTGGATCAGGAGCATCGATCAACGTAATGAATCTACGGACGTTAGCATACTTGGACATCGACACGCACAAGCTTACAGCTGAGAAAATGATGCTAAGGGGATTCAACCAGAAATGAGAAAAAACTATGAGATCCATAACACTATCGATGAAGATTGGCAATCTAGTAATAACCGCAAAATTCCACATTATCGATTCAAACACTTCATTCAATGCCCTACTGGGTCGACCGTAGATTCATGAATACAAGATGGTCCCGTTGTCTCTGCACCAATGTATACAATACTATGAAGATGAACAAGAGCGTTGCAAAAATGGAGATTTGCAGCCGTTCGCAATACATGAAATCAGCAGTCATGAGGACGCCGCTTATTATGCTCCTACAAATAAAATAATCTATTCCAGAGACACCTCACCAAGAAAGATTGATAGCGCAAAAAGATTACAAGAGCTGGATCGTCTAACTCCGGTTACACAATTGCCCACCACTCCTTTACAACGAGATGATAGAAGCTCTTTCAGCACCCGCATCTGAGTTCGAGGCCAGGGACGAGGGCGAGGAAGAGCTAACGACATTGTTGAACGTAGGAATCAACATTAACTTGGAAGAGAGCTCTGAGGAAGAAAATATTGGGAATGATGCAATGACAGTTAATCAAAAGACGCCTCAGTTTGAATTCTCTTTGGAAAATAAAGAAAATGTGGATATGAGTCGATATATGATAGAATTAACCACTATGTACAAGCCATGACCTTGACCCCCATCCACTCTCACAAAGTTGAGGGTTTAGAGGTTAAGGAAGTACAAAGTGTGGGTATGAAACCTATTGAATTTTATCGCGGTTCTTCCTCTTCTAGTCTCTAAATCAATGAAGACTAGAGGAGAACACTTCTAATGAATTAATGGAATTACCTGTTATAAAAATCACTAAAGGCAGAATTTTTTGCTTCATAGATTGTTCTTTTAGACTTCCTGCGGGCCGTTTTATATTTTTTCTAATTCTCTAGCTTTTATATTTAAACCAATTTTTATACATAACTTCTTATGTTTTATTTTCTTTTGCACGTTATTATTTCACCACAAACTATTTTTATTTATAAAAACTTTTATTATTTGATTCTCCAAGTACATCTTTTGCCACTTGTTTAATAATACTCGTTACTTTTTCTAACATAGTATTTGCTTCATCGCGAACATTCCAAATTTTAAATCTTGAATTTTACTCATAAAAATAATTTTATTTGTTTCTTTTAAGTAGCCCCATCTAATTCTACGATCTTTATTCCTAGTATTCTTTATTTTAAAACTCTTCATCTTATAATCTAGAACTAATAATCGATGTTGAGTACTTAAATCCTCACTTGGAATGACCTTACAACCCTTGCAATCACGACGATTATTTCTTCTCATAAGAAAATAATCGATTTGTGTTTTATTAGATCCATTCGTATAAGTAACAAAATACTTATCTTATTTCTTGAATTAAATATTAGTAATCACCAAATCATATGCTAAAACAAATTCCAATATGACTCTACCTTCTTCATTAATCGCTCCATAACCTTAATCGCCATGAATATTTCTGAAATCTTCTACCACTCAACCGACATGTCCATTTAAATCTCCTCCAATAAAAACTTTCTTCAAGATTTATCAAGTGTATTAAGTCTTTTAAGTCATTCCAGAATATATCTTTAGAGCCTATATCTAAATCTACTTGAGGAGCATAAACACTTATAATATTAAAAATTTTAGTGTCAATAATAATCTTAATTGCTATAATTCTATCTTCAACTCTAATAATTTTTACAATAATATCTTTCAAATTCGTATCTATAATTGCACCTACACCATTTCTAGTGCGACTCTTACCGGGATACAAAAGTTTAAAAACCTAAATTATCAATCTCCTTAGCTTTTTCTCCAACCTATTTAGTTTCTTGAATACATAAGATATTTATCTTTCTACGAGCCATAGTATCAATTAATTTCATTAATTTACCATTGGAAGTACCTATATTCCAAGATTCTATCCTAATACTAGTATTATGGACTAACTTCTTTACTCGCATCCGTCCGTAATGTGGGAACCCTTGCTTATTTGACACTACACCTAGGCGTCGGTGTAGCGGCCCTTGCACACTTTCCACTATATTCTGACCATAGAGCGGGTCGCTTCCAGGGAACACCCTAACACTTACACAGTGATCAAAAGGATTCATATCATGATTTTATTTTTTCGACAAGTTTTACGCTAGCTGTCAGCTACCTAACGCAATCATCCATTTTTCACATCCGGGCTTGGGACCGGCAATGCTAGTGTTAGAAAGTTTTCAAGTATGTCTGAAGAAATTGCTTACCCAACAATTTATCAAGTTTTATATTACCTTTCCTTTAGCATATTTGTTTCTTTGACCCAAACTTTGGTAATATTTCTGTATTTATTTCTTGACAGTGATGTTTATCCATTCCTGGAGAGAATGTGCTTGTTAGGCACACGCGTTGAATCTAAATTTGCTGTTGAGGCAATTTCCTCATTAATTGATTCTTCTGAAGATCTTACATTCTCAAATTTATGCCAGGTACGGGCAGTAAGCAATTTCTCACTAGTTAACGGGAGTCTGAGCTTTTTCCTTGATTATTTTTAGTTGAAGACTCTTGTCTATTCTGGTTTTGCTTTCAACATTTTCTTTCACTTATACATTTGAATTGTTTTCTTGATGATATGTGTGCTTCTGTAATTTAACGTGTATCTGCATGAAATAATGTGCATAAATCTAAAAGATAACTCTATCCTTTTTTTCCCTTATGATTCATATAGCTGCAGTTGTACGATTATTCAATATGTTGATGAAGCCAACGTAGTTATATATTTTTTCAAGTGACAGAATATCAAAAAAAAAAAAAAAGAAAAAAAGAAGAAAAAAGGCATATTTGCCTTGGCGAAATAGCTGAACAGTTCATCTATTTTCTTTATTTAACACTTCTTAACCGTTAAATTGCATTGTTAGTTTATGAATTGATCAATTATACTTATGTACTGGTGTGATGGCCTTTTTATTTGAAAATTTGTGAACTTTTTTTGTTGCGGTTATCTTTTTTCTTGCGATGCAGATTAGTTGCTATGCATCTAAAGTCACTTATGTATAACATGGTTTATATTTGCAAAACTAAGAGAAAAAAATATATGCTCTCTGCCATGGAGAATGCTTTTTTTTTCTGTGCTATTTGGAAAGATTTAAATATCCCAAATATTTATTTATAAACTGCTTGGATTTTATTTGGTAAAATATTTTCAACTACCTACTTTACATTTGTGCAGAATGTTTGAAAACCACTATAGAGTAGTCTGTCTATAAGGATAGTGAGATCCTTATTTCGTATGCAAACGGACCTGATGGGAGTTTGAAGTGCGTTTGTTGTTTCTCTTTTTGTGTTGGCGGAGAACTTAGATCTTGGATACTATTTCTTTCTTGAGTTAATTTTCTTAAACTTCAATATAATGGCTCAAATAATTAGACAAACTAACATAAAACTATCATGTGATGATGCAGTTTGGGGGAATTTAAGGTCTTTGAATTTTCTGGCCCCTTGGATTTTATTGTAGAATGAAGTGATTACACTGGAAGTGCGAAGTTGGGGGGGATGCAACCTGGGTGGGGGTGGGATGCAAAGTAATTGAGAAGTTGAAACTAAAATTTCATATCATCCACCCAAAACTTTAGGTTCTTTTTTTAGAAACTAACACTTAAAAGTAGTTGTGAAGAAAGATTTATTAAATGCTAAAATTTTATTTCTGAATAGAATGCCCAAATAAATTTAAAAGAAAATTCAAATATTATTTAAGACATTAGTTCATTAATAAATCCAGTAAGCGAACTCCATTAAAAATGCTAGCAAGCGAACTCCATTAATAAAGCCAATAAGTGAACAACTTAGTCCTATTGTTGATGCTAGACATATCTGTTTTGATATCACTCGAGAGCGTGGAATACCAAGATGCCAATGGAAGGTCTGACGAAGGAAACTGACTATTTAAATATTTTCACTCATTAAATAAAATCATCGATTAATAAAAGAGTCATTTTATTTCACAATTTGAAGCTACAAATATTCGTTTAGTTTTAAAACCCTTTACAACTATAAAAAAACTAAAAGTTAAATTGTGGTAAGTACTCCATGAGCTCCTTGACATCTGTTCTTCGTTTATAGGATTCATTTATTTTAATTTCTTGAATAATATTAGTAGCTAAATATATCAATTAAACTACTATGTGGATAAAATATTTCTAAATTACAATAATTTTCATTTTAAAAATATTTTGTAAAAACACATTTAGTAATAAAAATACTTTAACCAATAAAAATACGGTATTTAAGAAATTAGTTTTTTGATTAATTTTATTCATTTTAATTGTCAGTCAATAGGAGTCATCGTCCAAACGTATACTAAATGTATGCGTTTAATGTTTTCCATAACTCATTAAATAGGTAGGCGAACATTTTAATTTTAATTTTAATTTCTATTTTCACTTAACGTAACAAGTTCATTGCAATTGAGAAGTTGAAACTAAATTTCATATTATCCACCCAAAACTTTAGATTCTTTTTTTTAGAAACTAACAACACTTAAAAGTAGTTGTGAAGAAAAATTTATTAAATGCTACAGTTTTATTTCTGAATAGAATGCCTTAAAAGAAAATTCAAATATTCATTAAGACATTAGTCCATTAATAAAGCTAGTAAACGAACTCCATTAAAAATGATACTAAGCGAACTCCATTAATAAAGCCAGTAAGTGAACTCCATTAAAAATGCCATTTAGCAAACTCCATTAATAAAGCCAATAAGCGAACAACTTAGTTTTATCGTTGATGCTAGACATATCGGTTTTGATATAACTCTAGAGCGTGGAATACCAAGGTGCGAAAGGAAGGTCGGACGAAGGAAATTGACTGTCTAAATATTTTCACTCATTAATTAAAATCATATATATAAAAGAGTCATTTTATTGCACAATTTGAAGCTACAAATATTCATTTATATTTAAAACCTTTACAACTATAAAAAAACTAAAAGTTAAATTGTAGTAAGTACTCCATGAGCTCCTCGACATCTGTACTTTGTTCATAGGATCCATCTATTTTAATGGATATTGTCTTGAATAATCTTAGTAGCTAAATATAGCAGTTAAACTACTCAGTGGATAAAATATTTCTAAATTTCAATAATTTTTATTTTAAAAGTATTTTGTAAAAATACATTTAGTAGTAAAAATAATTTAACCAATAAAAATGCAGCATTTAAGAATAAGTTTTTTTGGTTAATTTTATTCATTTAGGAGTCACCGTGCAAACATATACTAAATGTATGCCTTTAACGTTTTCCAGAACTCATTAAACAGGTAGACAAACATTTTAATTTTAATTTCTATTTTTATTTTTATTTTCATTTAATGTGCACAAGTACATTGCATCCCGCATTAATATCATGTAAGGAAAACTCCACATAGGCATGCATATACTATCTTCGTTTTATGTGTCTTTTATTTGACATTTAAAAAACATTATTTTTTTATTTTAAATAATGGTGCTCAAGATATTAGAAATAGTTGTAAGTAATTTTGGAAATAATAAAAAAAAACTATTGTAAAATAAAAATATATTTATTTACCAATTCAGTACAGTCGGCTGCCCTTTCCTCAGATGAAGATTGTTCCCTCAAATAATAATTTACGTTCAATTAGTTTAATTTTCTTTCTCTGATTATGTTACTACTATAATATGTTTTTAATAAATAGTAACAAATTGTTAGAGATAATTACATATGGGTGTGGTTAATTTTAACTAATAAATAATTTTTTAACCTTTATTACTTAAATACTTATTGTATTTGCCTATTTGACTTTAGTTGCCCTTTAATTTCCCTGATGTATCATACATTAATTTGTCAAAATTTCTCATCACTTACAATTCAAAGTTTTGTTTTAATTGACCTTCCTAAACTTCTCATCAACTTAGCGTTTAGGGTTCTGAAATGTACAATTTACTTTAGCTTCAATTAATTAAGAAAATAACACGTAAATATTATAATCAGACTTCCTATCTTAAATATCCTCTCCCTTTTTCTGCTTTAACCTTCTCGATAATTACCTAAATAAATTTTAGTAAAATTTTATTCAATATAGATTTCACTGAAATTTTTATCTTAATTTTGGAAAAATCATAAAATTCCAAGACAACCTATTTTTCAGTTTCATACTCTTACCTAAAGCCAAAAATTTCCTTTCTCTTTTCCACCTTTCCCTATTTCAACGCATGGAAAATAAAAGTCTTGGTCGATCTCTCTCGACTAAGGAAAGAAGATCGATAGGAGGAAAATCACACGCACTGCCTTCTTCCCTTTTGCTTGATCAGTGCTCGATTCCCCTTGAATGGAATTTATAGGCGTTAGATTGCGCTTGGTGGAGCACCTCTCAGGCTTGCAAATAGTTTTCACGAGCCATTCTCTGCTTCCAAAATTCGTATCTCGGGATCAAGCATTTTTGCCTGTTGGAAGCTTTTACTTGAGCTGCTTGTGCCATTTCCGATCATGGAAATTTTGCCTAGTTCTTCCTCGTTACATGCGGTTTGTCAACTATGCAGGAAGGTTTGCCGCTCAAACCCTCAACTTCACTACTTTGACTTCACCTTCTCCATTTCTCTGTTTCACATTATCTTCCTCTCTCCCACTATCTTTTGTCGTCTGTCTTTCACTCTTTTCTTTAATGTCGTCGATTCAGAGGAAACGAGGGAATAACCTTGTCTTTAATCGCCGAGGGGCGGTGCAGCGGGAGCTTCCTCGATTGCCACCTGCGGTGCACATATTACATAGGTGATTTCATTTTCTTTAATTAATCAAGTTATTATTACAACATGTTTTAATAAGTTGAGTGATTTCGTCATGCTTGATAATTGGTAGTCTAAATTGACGTACGATGTAATCCTTTCTTATTGAGGCGGCTTGATTTTCACACTTACCTACTTAAATTTTTTTGCCCCATGAGGACACGATTTTTATTGGGTATTACTTTTTTTTGTTGTAATACCCAATAAAAACCGTGTCCTCATTAGACGTAAAATATGACACTAAATAGGACACAATGGAGAAAAAGGATTCACATAGCTGACCCCACTTAATAGGATTAAGGCTTTATTGTTGTTGTATTACTTTTTATTGTTGGTGGTCGAAATGAGAATTTTAGGATTAACGTGTAAAAAGCAAAATGGATTTTATGATTCTAGGTATTTGGTGAAAACTTATATTATAAAAAGGAAAAATCCATTATGATTAGTTAAGGATTCTAACCAAGTATAAAGCAAAAAAAAAAGGTAAAGAAAAATCTAAGTAGATCTAGCAAAGGTAAGTCCAGTAAATCCTCGTGTAAGAGAATTTAAAGTTCCATTAGCCGTGTATAACCTATATAAATAGAATTAGAGTCAGCTCCCCAATGTGCTAAGTCTTCTAAGTTTATGTGATTCTCTGAATGTATGTGACCAAGTTATAATAATGTTTGGTATCAAAGCTTCCACTCTCTTCTAAATGATTGGACAATGCCATTGATAGCTATGATTATAGAACACATAAGAAGATTGATGAACGGGTCAGTCTCAATATGAATTTGATAAGTCTGTCTCAATATGAATGTGAAAAAGTTTCAGTATCTGGTCAACTAACAGATTGTAAATAATTGTATGTGATACCAGAGCTATCCCAAACCACGACTCAAACTACACATTTTATTGCTGAAATTGAGAATGTACAACAACTCTTTCATGAAAGAAACAATGCAAGCATGTAAATAATGATCCAATATGCGACGACTCAACAAGTAATAAAATGAGCAATGTAAAAGATAGAAAACAGTCCTTGATGGCGCTAGATGGTGACTGAGAACCCGCCGAAAGGATTGGGAAAGGCCAGTGACGGCTAGAAGGATGCTAGATGAAACAACAACGTTGGGGGGCGGCAGAGAGAGTATGGGAGATGTTCAATGAAGACTAGAGGGGCGCTGAAGAAGATCTGACGGATTGAAAGCTGGGTGGAGGAGACTGGGAGGTGCATCAACTGTGGGAGGTGACATAGGAAGGTCGGTGTGGCGATCTGGAAGGCAATGTGGCCTGTTTGTGCTGCTGGAGGGAATCTGGAGGGTTGGTTAGCATGCTGAAGAAGGCTGGGAGGTGTGGCTGTAATAGGAGTTGATGCAGGGAGGAAGGAGCGGAGCAGAGATACACACCACTTTCGTCGAAATACAGCCGTAGCACCACTCAGTACTGGATACAATCCACAAAGAGAGAACGCCATGGAGGCACACCTGGAATTAGAAATCAACAAAATAACAGATTAGACCTATGAAAAGAACATGCGTTAATAGAGAAGGAAGGGAGACAACAAAGGCAAGATCTTATGTAAGGAAGAAGGTGAAAAATGAAAGTGATGCAACGACTCGGAGAGGAGGTAGAAGAATAGGGCATAGGGTGAGCAAAGTGAATCAGGCATGGAGGTGGGGGGGGGGTTGTTTGGGGAGAACTTAAATGAAAATGGACCGTTCCAGTCGAGTAGGATTAGCTTCTCGTTTTGCCCGACCCGATGAGCTGTAAGTAGCTCTACATCAACGAGAAGTTTAGAGTATAGCGGAGTGATAGGTTTTCATGGTGTAGTGAAATATAATATGCAATTCGCATTGTGAGTTCGTAAGTTACCTCCCAGTCCAGCTTGTGGCAAATAGGGGTGTCAACGAGCCGAACACGAGCGAGCTAAGGCTCAGCTCTCGTGTTCGCCTCGTTTATATTTCGAGTCCAAAAAGTGTGTTCGTGTTGGACTCGATTGCTTAACGAGCCGAGCACGAGCAGTTCACTAACAAAGAGTTTTTTTGACAATCCTAATCACATAACCATAAGATGTTAAGGGTTGAGGCAAGATTTAAGAATTATAGTTTATATTAAAACATCATTTGAATCTAATATAATACTTTTTGTTATATTTACTTAATTAATAATTTTGATTAATTATAAATCTTTTAAATTTTTTAAAAATACTAGTATTTTTTTTTATAAAAGGGCACTAGGGCTTATTTCATTGAAATAAAAAGGGTTACAACACAAGTAGTATGAGAGAGCCCAAAAAAATTGAGCATGACTCATAAGAAACAAAATAAAGCTCAAACAAAGCGATACAAAAGATAGAACAAAAGAGAAACAATCAACTAAAGAGGACGAGGTCGCCAAGGCTTCTCTGTACCCTTGGTTAATGTAGCACATCCAGAGATCAGACTCTGAAGTGATTCTTCATTATCAGGGGAGACCAAAATATCATCCATTAAATTTCCAAGAGGAATAGTACCCCTAGTCTTCTTCCGTCGGGAGGTATACACTTGCCATTCTTCTTCAGAAGAGTGAACAGTCTGATCCCAAGTGAGAAAGGTTGCTGCTGTGATCGATTCCAATACTTGGGAATATCCTACCCCTTGAGCGGGTAGAACAACCAAGGCAGTATTAGGCAGTAGTTCTTTCTCAGTAGTGGTAGACACCTTTTCCGTCGTCAGATTATGAGTGTTTGTTTCTTCCCTGTCTTCAGACCTGTCATGGTGGGGAGTCTGAACTCTCTCCATAGTAGTGGATACCTGAGATGGTAGTATAGCTGCTCCAGTAGAAGAAGGCTGAGAGGTGACCACATCCTACCTATCAGTGACAACTACCTGATGCTCCTCTAAGGGTCTATCCTTCTCAACTTGTTCTGAAACAGTAGTGGGTATCACTGGTGGTGAGGAAGGCGGTATATCTGTCGCAGGAATGTGTGGCCCAGTAACGTTTGTACGGGGATGTTTAAGATTCAGATGTAGGTGGTAACGCTGTTGGTGAGAGTGACCAAACGTACGGCAATGAGTGCAGTAAAGAGGTACATGTTCAAGTTCTGCTGGTTGCCAAGTCCCTGATGCTGTGTACCAATCCATATCTCTTTCGGGAAGGGTAACGTAATGTCCCGTTCTATTAATATTCTAGCCTCAGAAGGTCTAGATAGATGCTTTGTAGGCGGATCAGTGTGGAGTGACATTCCATATATCTTTGCGAAAGTAAAGAGAAGCTCTTGATCATAAAGATCATCCGTTTATCTATGCAAAGTGTTCTTCTAGATAGATCTTCCTCAGTAGGAGTAGGCTCCTTTTCCGTGGTCAGATTATGAGTGTTTGTTTCTTCCTTGTCTTCAGACCTGTCAAGTTGGGGAGTCTGAACTCCCTCCATAGTAGTGTGTACCTGAAGTGGTAGTATAACTGCTCCAGTAGAAGAAGGCTGAGAGGTGACCACGTCCTGCCTATCAGTAGCAACTACCTGATGTTCCTCCTTGGGTCGATCCTTGTCACCCTGTTCTGAAACTGAGGAAGGCGGTATATTCGTCGCAAGAATGTGTGGGCCAGTAGCTTTTGTACGGGGAGGTTTTAGATTCGGATGTAGGTGGTAACACTGTTGGTGAGAGTGGCCAAACATACGACAATGGGTGCAGTACAGAGGTATCTGTTTAAGTTCTGTTGGTTGCCAAAATCCCTGATGCTGTGTGCCAATCCAAAGCTCTTTCGGGAAGGGTAACGTAATATCTCGTTCAATCAATATTCTAGCCTCAGAAGGTCTAGATAGATGTTCTGTAGGCGGATCGGTGTGAAGTGGCGTTCCATATATCTTTGCGAAAGTAAAGAGAAGCTCTTGATCATAAAGATGTATCTGCAAATCTGGGAAGCGTAGCCACACCAGAATTATGAGATGTTCAGTGCGATGGTCGAAATTCACCGTCCATTTCAGCACCTTCTTCACCCGATTGTCTATCCGAAGTATTCTTCTAGCAAACACTTGAGCATAATCTGCATCATCCGTTAATTGGATGAGAACGTGTCGGCCATCTAGTCTTCCTATCTTCCAACTTCCATTGAGCTTCATTTGCTCAAATTCCTTTCGGATCAGTTCAAGTTTAGGATTGTCGTAGAGGAACTTAACCCACTAGAAACAGCCTACAGGGTGCAGCTAGGATAGAGATCTCTTCATCGGTGAGAAAGATTGCAGGTTTGTCGTCTTAGCGGGATGCTTTTTTGAGAAACCCACTCTCGACACCTTGCTCGAATGCATCATGGAACCTCTGCGGGAACATATTAGAACGTGAAGGGGCGCGAACGGGGTTGTCGCCGACAAGGGCGGCGGCGTAAGAACCGCCGGAGGCCATTGTTGATAGCTGGATGAAGAGCAGCTGTCGGGCTCGCTACAGGAACACAGTCGGCCTGCGAGATTGCGGGACCTAACCCGCAAAAACAGGCGCAAGTGATATCGAGCAGAGCTCGGCCACCAGCAAGCAGACACGCTGGAGATCGACTCTGGAGATCGCAGACCGCGACGCTGGAACGCAGGCAGCGACGTTGGAGCACGAGACAGCGACGCTGGAGACGCAGAAAGCGACGCAGGAGACGAGCCGCAGAAGTCGAGCACGACAGCAGTTCCGCAGGCTTGACCACCAGCAGCAGCGCAGGGGGCGAGTGGAGTAGGTGGAAGCACGAACGCGAGAAACGTGAACACTCCCCACAGCTAGCGATAAGATTCCGTGGGACAGGCGCTGGGGTTCGCCATGCGGCGAAACCCTAGCGGAGCGGGAGAGGGGGCGGGACGACGACATTATATATATATACACGTACATATATATATATACACACACACACACACACATATATACATACATATACATACATATATATATATGATTAGGAATAGTATTTCGAGCCGAAACGAGCCGAACACGAACAAAACTTTGTTCGTGCTCGGTTCGTTAGGGCTTGTTAACTTAACGAACGAGCCAAATTCGAGCTTCTTAACTAGCCGAACATGAGCTGTTCGCGAACAACGAGCTCTTTTGACAGTCCTAGTGGCAAACTTCTATGTTTACTTTATCATTGGGTTTACCCATTTTGTAAGCTATGCCTTTAATAATTTTGTTCTTTACTCTATGATATGTGTGTGTGTCTGCACACACACCTCTACACACACACACAGATATATATATATATATATATATATATATATATATATATATATATTCGATGGTAAACGACGTAACGGTGAGCTCTACTAGGGTTTCGCCCGATGGCGAAACTCAACGTTAACCATCGTCTTCGTCGTCGATCCTGATACAGTTGGCTTCAGAGACCGGCTCGCGCAGCCTCATTGTCGCGGGTTCGTCTTTCCTCTTCGACTCCAGCAGAGCGATCCTCTTCGTAGTTCTCTCACGGAAGCCAAGTAAGGGAAGGGGCTGCTTGCTCGTCTTCCTCCTCCCTTCTCGACTCCGCTCGACAGCAGCAACATCGACACAGCTCGACAGCGTTTCTTCCAGGGTTAAAATATAGTCGCGGTTCTCTGACTGAAGACGAGCAGGGGAGGGCTGCATGCTCGTCTCCCTCCTCCCTTCTCCACTCCGCTCTACAGCAACAATATCGACACAGCTCGACAGGTCTCGTTTCGTTTCCTCCACCCTCTTCGACTCAGCTCGATCGAATGGCTCGGAATTACGCCGCGGCGGTTATTGGGAACTCTTTCACTGGCTCTACCTCCCGCTCTTGCTTTTTCCCACAAGCTTTTCATGATGGTTACGAGTTTGGTGGTAGTGCGGAGTATCCCTTCATCAAGATACTTGGAAGAAAAAAATGGCAAACCAGCGCTATATACCTCACAGATAAGGAGACTAATTTCCTTGCTTCCTTCTGTCGCTTTGCTCTTGTGGGCAAATTTCTATACGGGCACCCTAAATTGGAATTTATCAGGCGCTAATTTGATGCATTGAAATTGATGGGTAGCTGGAAAATTGGTGGGCTTGACGGTAGACACATTCTGATTCAATTGTCCAATGATGTTGATTACACCCAAGTTTTCTCTAAGAAGGTCATTAAGATTGAGAATCGTCTTATGAAATTACTAAAGTGGACAGTAGATTTTGATCCCAAGTCTTAATCTCCGGTCATCCCGTCTGGATTAAGCTTCCAAGGCTAAATTATCATCTGTTCAATTTTGAAAATTTGTATACACTTGCTAAAGGTTTTGGTAATCCTCTCCGCATGGATAATCCCGCTTTAGAGGTGACTCGACCCTCAGATGCATGCTTTCTTGTCGAGCAGGATGTTACCCAGCCTTATCCTGATGAAGTATGGATTGGTTCCTCGCATAATAATTATTGGCAGGAAGTTGTTATGTGGGCGCACCCACAATACTGTTCGCATTGACGTATGTTTGGGCATAGCTCTACATCTTGCTATAGACTTTATCCACACCTGAAATCGGTTGCCCCCCTCCGCCATAACTCGTTGTCTACTGTGGATAATGTTGGTATGCAGGTGACTCTAAATAAGGCGACCATTCCACCTGATTCCCTGTCTTCTGTCTTCTGTTGACACTCATCAGCAAGTTGATAATGTTTCTGCTGCTGTAACAGATTCGTCTCCTCGTGCCCATATGTCTCTACCCCCTCAGGATGTCCCTGCTTTTGGACCTCCCTCCCAACCTTCTGTTGAAGCTCATCAGTAAGTTGATAATGTTTCTGCTGCTGTAACAGATTTGTCTCCCTTACCCATATATCTCTGCCCTCTCAAGATGTCCCTGCTTTTGGGCCTCCCTTGGTGGATGATACTCCTACTGATGTCAGTGCTATAGAGCATCCCTCACAGGATGCCACTGAAATTGAACCTCCCTTTGTGGAGGAAGTCTCTCTAGTTAATCCTCCCTCCGCTACTTCTACTCTTACTCGCCACCTCGAAATCAAACTCATACTCTGGTTCCTCCCATCTGCTCTAATAAAGAACATATTATATCATCCCACGACCCCACTCTTTCAGCCATACCCTCTCCACTTGAGGCTCCTCCTTTACCCACTATTTCCCATCCGACACAAGCTTTTGTTATTCAGGCTGCTGCTGATTTGGAATCTGAATGACAAATTCAAAAATTCAGTCGAAAAAAGGGCAGAAATAAACCCGACCTTTCTCATTTGCCAAGCATAAATATAATTGAAGATACATATTCTTCTGATGGAGAACATTTACACCATCCCACTAGAATCACTAGGAGGGGTGGTTTAAGATACGATGTTTAACATATTTGTGTGGAACATTAGGGGAGTTGCGAACCCTTCCTCCCTTAATCGTTCAAAGTATTTGAGTAGGGTCCATAAAACTAGTATCTTTGCCATTTTAAAATCTATGGTGACGATTTGCAAGGATTATGTTCTTCAGCAATTCAAAAGGTTCTATCACTATAGTAATAAAAACAACAAAATATGGGTTTTTTGGAGAAAGGATATACTATTGGACATCATTGATGATGATGAGCAATTTGTTCTTCCACTCATTTCAAGTCTAGTATCTACCATGGTTGGGCTACTTTTGTGTATGTTAGCTCCTTACTATAAGAGAAGCATACTCTTTGGCAGCAACTCATTCATATGAGTGAGTTTATTAAAGAAAATTGGTTGGTGGGTGGTGATTTTAATATGATTATGTCTCCTTCCGAGAAGAGAGGAGGTGCTAGAGCTGATTCTACACTTATTAACAAATTCTGCGATCATATAGCTGATGCTAATCTGTTTGATCTTGGGTACTCTGACTCTCCTTATACTTGGAGAAAAGGATCTCTTGTGCAAAGACTTGATAGATTCCTGGGCAATACAGCTTTGCTTGATTATTACCAGATCATTAGAGTCCGACATTTAAACCATGCGGCCTCTGACTACAATCCAATCTTGCTTACTTTGGATTTTCAAGCTAAATCTCTTACCTACCACTTCAAGTTCTTCAACGTTTGGTCTTCTGATCCTTCTTTTATACAATTAATCTCTAGGGTCTGGAATCCATAGATGTGCGGCAGTCCTTGGTATGTACTTTGAAGTCTACATAAAAATGTTGCTGCTAGCTTGAGGCGTTGGAACACTGAAGTTTTTGGAAACGTGCACTCTAGGGTGCTTGAAGCTCAGCGTGTTGTCGATGATCTTGAATTACATGTTATTTCCGATACTTTCCTTGTTGAGCAGGTTGCACAGGCCCTTCATAAGCTTCTTGAGGAGATATCTATAGAGGAGGATTTTCTAAGACAAAGGGCTAATGATCTTCATTTTTCTAACGGAGATAAAAATACCAAAAATTTCCATGCTACCATTAAGAACAGACACAATATAAATGCTATCCTTAAGATAGTTACCCCTAATGGAGATTTTCTTACTGATTCTGAGCAAATCGGTCTGAGTGCTGCTGATTACTTTCATGCTCTGTATGCCGATTCCGTACCGGTTGCTCACCGATGATCTCGGTCTCTTTGAAGCTGAAAAAGAGCTTGTGGCTTCCCTATCTCTTTCCTACATCCCAACTGAACAGGAAATTCTCTCTGCTCTTAAGGGCATTAGCTCCAACAAGGCATCTGGCCTGATGGTTTCACATCAACATTTTATATCAAATGTTGAGACATTATTAAAAAAGAGGTAATCTTAGCCATTCAAAGTTTCTTTCAATGTGAAGACCCAGGTAAATATTTCACTGCTGCCATGATTGTTCTAATCCCTAAAGATAATGATAAAACTCACTGGTATAATTTTAGACCTATATCTCTTACTACTGTGATCTCCAAGGTCATCAGTAAATTGCTTGTGGCAATATTACAACCACATCTCTCTACTATAATCTCTCCTCAACAGTCAAGATTTATTAAGGGCAGTGAAATCACTGACAATATCTTACTAGCTCAAGAGCTTTTTGAAGATCTGGATAGAAAATGCAGGGGTGGAAATTTGATTGTTAAACTTGACATTAAAAAGGCATTTGACACCATAAGTTGGGATTTTATTATAAATATTCTTATTGCCAGAGGTTTCCATGCTAGTTTTTGCACACTTATTAAACGTTGGTTATCTAATAACCACTATAGTGTCATGGTTAATGGCAGCTCTTACGGTTTCTTCTCTGCTAAGAGGGGTATCAAACAGGGTGATCCCTTATCCCCTACAATCTGTATAATTGCATTTGATTATCTGTCCAGGTTACTTAATAGCCTCCAGATGCAACACCCTCACACTCAATACTCTAAGAAAGCTAAATTTTTGGTTTCCCACTTGGCTTATGCTGATGACGCTATTATTTTTGCAAATGCTTTCAAGCCATCTGTCAAGAAGCTTATGTCGACTCTGGATTTGTTTCAGCAATGCTCGGGTTTACTCTTTAACAAGGAGAAGTGTCACATGTACTTTGGCAAGCATGTTGGGAATACTATTGCCAACTGGGGGATCTCTTATACGGGATACCACTTTTCTTCCCTTCCTTTAAAATACCTTGGTGTCAATCTGCTCAGAGGTAGAAGAAAACAAACTCCGATGGATGAGGTGTATGAGAAAATTAAGCATAAAATTGCTGACTGAAGGAATTGCTTCCTCTCATATGGGGGCAGGATTACTCTTCTTGTCAGTGTGCTTCATTCTATCCCTCTGTAAGCTTTGCAGGTCTTTAAACCCACGAAATGCTCTCTAAAAATTTTAAAGAAATTATTTAACAAATTTCTCTGGACTGGGGGTGGCGCAGATAAGCTGTGGGCCTCCTGGAACAAACTTTGTAAGTCTAAGAAGGCCGGGGGTTTTGGCTTTAAGACCTTGCAGCATATTGTAGAGGTTAATATGTACAAGCTTTGGTACAAATTTAGATTGGGTAATTCTTTGTGGTCCTCTTTCATGCATCTTAAATACTGTGCCTCTACTCATCTCTCTATTGTAGTCTGGAAAGTAGGAGATTCAAAGATTTGGAATGCTAATCTGAAGGCTTGGTCGATTGCTACTAATTTTATTTTTTGGGATATCGGTGAGGAAAATATCTCATTTTGGCATGATTCATGGGGTGAGTCTAGTCCTTTGAATTATCCTCAATCTCCTCCTATTACTCATTTATTGGTCTCTGATTTTTTTCAACTTGGGAGAGTGAGATATATCTAAATTGTCAGCTATGGTTGGTGAGAACACTGCACTTAGCATTTCGAGATTGCCCATTCATCCTGATAAAAAAGATACCCCCATTTGGAAGAACAACTCCTCTCAGTCTATAAGCAAGATGATCTACACTCAGCTACATACCTTCCCTGATTGGTATTGGGGATCTTGGATTTGGCATAAACTTCTCTCACCCTCCATCTCTTTTTTCCTTTGGAGATACTTTCTCTCCATGCTTCCCCTAGATGACATACTCAAACTCAAGGGACTTCAGCTTGCGTCCATCTGCCCCCTTTGTAGGTCTTCTGAGGAAAATTGTATGCATATATTCTTTAAATGTGCTTTTGCTATGGAGGTTTGAAATTTATTTGCTATGCATGTTGGTATAAGATGGACCCACAGTGGCTCAATTGTGAACTTCCTTTGGGAATGGAAAAGTTTCTCTACTTTTGGCAAACAGCTTAATTTCTTTCCTTTGGTTATACTTTGGTTTTTATGGTTTGCTAGAAATAGCCACAAATATAGTACCTCTCCTCCTACCCCCCTTATTACTACTTCCTACATTTGGCGCACTTTTATAAAGCTCAGAGGGCCTCTTTTGGTGTGGTTACTCATCATGGAAATGTCTGCCATCTCATTTTGGTTAAATGGCAAACTCCACCCCTCGGCTGGATGAAGGTGAACATTGATGGGAGTTGGACCTCTTTGACAACTGGTGTTGGTGGGCTTTTTAGAAATCCTGCTGACCACCTACTGTGTTACTTTACATCCCCTGTTGTTGTGGATTCCCCTCTTCAAACTGAATTTTGGGTTACTCTTCTTGCATTGAAAACTGTGATTTCCTTTCGTTTCTTCTGACTTTGCCTAGAAAATGATTCCAAACTGCTTTGTGATATGTTGAATGGTGCGTCTAAACCTCATTGGAATCTTATTTGTTTGTATAAAGGAATTAGGGGTCTCATTTCTCATTATCGCTTGGAGGTGTCTTTCACTTTTATACATAGAGGAACGATCCTCGTGGACCTGGTTGGCAAAACATGCTTTGGGACATACTCATCGTGGGGTTAACTCCCCCAAAATCACTCTGTCGGTTTCTTATTGGGGGCTCCTTGGATTTACCCTATGTTAGATGCTATGTTCTTCTCTGCCCATCATGTCATGCTGGTTTAACTTCTTGGGGCACGTTGATAGTTTTAGTACTGGGTCCTTGTGTTTCGAGTTTCGCTGTTTGCTACTTTCGGTTACAGCATGCTTTGCTCACAGCTGCACTTATTTTCCAAGATTACTTTTTCTTTCTGCTGGTATACTGAGTTACATGTTTTGTTTGGAGATCTCTTTCTTTCTTTTGTGTGGAGTTGCTAATGTGGAAAGAGGAACCTCTAGGGTTCAATGTATTTCTTTTGTTTTAGATGAGGATCCTTCTTTCCCTCCCCTAACTTTTGTAACTTTTTATTACATTAATGCGTAGAGAGCCACGAGTCGCTCCTTCTCTCAATATATATATATATATATATATATATATATATATATATATATATATATATATATATATATATATATTAAAAGAGCCACTGGGCCTATTTCATTGAAATAAAAGGGGTACAAAATAAGTGGTATGAGAGGACCCGACAATTGAGCATGACTCATAAGAAACAAAAGATAAATAAAGCTCAAACAGAGAGAAACAAAAGAAAGAAAAAAAGAGAAACAAACAACTAAAGAGGACGAGGTCATCAAGGCTTCCCTCTGCCCCTGGTTTTTGTAGCGCATCCAGAAATCAGACTCTGAAGTGTTTCTTCATTGCGTGGGAGACCAAAATATCATCCATTAAATTCTCAAGTTGGATAGTACCCCAGCCTTCTTCTTCCGCCGGTAGGTATACACTTGCCATTCTTTTTCAAAAGACTTGTCAGTCTGAACCGTAGGAGGAAAGACAGTTGCAGCGATGGGTTCTAATGTTTGTGTAGTAGCAATAACAAGGCTTCTGTTTGACAGTGATTCGCCCTCGGTAGTAGTCAATGTTCGCTTCTTCCCTATGTTCAATCACTCAAAAAGAAGAAGGCTGGGAGGAAGGGTCAGCGACTTTATTCTGCCTTCTAGGAACAATCACCTGACACTCCAACAATTGATCCTTATCAACCTGCTCAAAATCAGTATCATTAGATTTTTGCACCATGTCCGGCGTGGGCGTTGCAGTAGGTATCACAGGTAGTGAGGAAGATGATATATCTGTAGTAGGAATGTGTGGCCCAGTGACATTTGTACGTGGAGGTTTGAGATTCGGATGCAGGTGGTAACACTGCTGTTGAGAATGTCCAAACATACGGCAGTGGGTGCAATAAAGAGCACTTTTCAAGTTCTGTTGGTTGCCAAAAACCTTGATGCGGTGTACCAATCCATATCTCTTTCGGGAAGAGTAACGTATTATCCCGTTCTATCAATATTCTAGCCTCTGAAGGTCTAGTTAGATTTTCTGTATGCGGATCAGTTTGGAGTGGTGTGCCATAGATCTTTGCAAAAGTAAATAGAAGTTCGTAAAGGTGAACCTACAAGTCTGGGAAGCATAGCCAAACAGGCATGATGGTAGGTTCAGTGCGATGATTAAAATCCACCGTCCATTTCAACACATTCATCACCCAAATATCTATGCAAAGTGTTCTTCTAGCAAATACTTGGGTGTAATCTCCATCATCCGTCAATTGGATGAGAACGTGTCGACCATCCAGTCGTCCAATCTTCCAACTTCCACTCAGCTTCATTTGCTCAAATTCCTTACGGATCAGTTCGAGTTTATGGTTACCGTAGATAAATTTACCTATTATAAATAACCGGCAGGGTGCAGCTAGGATGAAGATCTCTTCCTCAGTAAGAAAGATTGCAGATTTGTCGTCTTTGCGAGATGTTTTTTTGAGAAACACGGTTTCCCTGTCTTGCGCGAATGCTCGTGGAATCTCTGCGGGAACACATTGGAACGTGAAGGGGTGCGGGCGGGGTTATCGCCGGCGTAAGAACGACCCGATGCCATTGCTGCGATTGCGCAAATCCCACTGAAGTGACTGCAGATGGACCTGCAGGATCACGGGATATATCACTGGAACGACACTAGCTCAGGCGCCAGCCAAAACAGACGACTCGAGTGCAGCTGTCGAGCAGAGCAGAAATCGGCGCAGTTGTCGAGCAGATGCCGAATCACAGACTCGGCCGCCAGCCAAAGCAGACGACACGAGAAATCGGCACAGCTGTCAAGCAGAGGCCGAATCGCAGATGACGCTAGCTCGGTCGCACGCCAAAGCAGACGACGCTAGAAAGCGGCGCAACTATCGAGCAGAGCAGGAGGAAGCACGAACGCGAGACAACACAAGCGCAAAGCACTGCGACGACACTAGCTCGGCCGTCAGCCAAAGCAGACGACGCGAGAAAGAGCGCTGCCCCGTGAAATTACTCCGTACGTGTTGATAACAAAAAAAGGAGTTACAAAGGGAGAGGGGTGGAGGACCCCCAAGTCTAGAAAAAACAATTCAAAATGCCCCCTAGGTGTTCCTCCTTCCACGTTACAACTCCACACAAAATGTAAAAAAGAAACACCAAAATAAAATACAAGTATACTCTAAAAAACTATATAAAAAAAGAAACAGTTAAAGCAATCAGTGATGTGTAAAAAAGAGGGGAGGCCCAGTTGAGAAGCAACTATCCGTATCCAACATCACCAAAGCATTTGAAGCAGTTGCATGCTATACCAGGAGGAAGTAGGATCTCCAGCCAAGCAGAAAAACACAGGAGTCCAGGCCATTGCAAAGAGAGTCCTCAGGTTGGATCTGTAGACATAGTATCCAGGAGGAGAACAAGAAAAAGACATCCAATTCACAACTAGCAGCACCAATAGTAAACGGCCAAAGTACTTCCAAATCCAGCAGTGTGACACGAAAAATCCAGCAAACCAAAAGAGCTGCAGAAAACCCTCCAGCAACTTTAAAAGATGCTTGGGCACAAAGGAAGCATCTCATTCAGTTAAGACAAAAGAAAGCACCTCCAAATAACGCATGTAGAAAGACCAGCCAAAAGCCAAACAGGACAAAAAGTTCACAGAGTGAATCTCCTGAATGGGCATCCAGCTAATAAGCAGAAGGCAAATCACTGCCAAAAACGAAAAGAAAACTACTCACCAAATGTGTCAACTAAAACTGTCCAACAAGCCTTGTTCAGCAGCTATAGCACCAGTCAACATCCCCTTCAGGACCTAGAAATGATGCTAGCACTTCCGACAAACTCAGCGAAAAAGCCCAGGTCAAACAATCAAACAATCCACCTGTTCCAGCCAACTAAGTAAAGCGAAACAGTATCAAAACAGGAAATCTGCACGAGATGTTAGTTTCTAACATAAGGCAGATCCAGTGTGTCCCCGGCCGGTAGAAGAAGAAGAGGGTGGGGGGGATTAAACCCACACATGGCCCAGCTCCAGCATGTTTTGCTAACCGGTTAGCAGGGGAATTACCCTCTCTGTAAATAAAACTCAGTTGCACATCCAGCTGGTAATGTGAAATAAAGCCCCAAATTCTCTTAAAGAGACAGATGAGGTCTTAGGTGGGTTTGGAAACTTCAGTTAGCATGTCAAATAGTAATGTAGAATTAGTTTCAATAACTAGCAATGAGAAATTAAAGGAGATAACACTATTTAAAGCTAGGACAGCTCAGCACTCAGCTTGAAAAGGAGAATCAGCTGCAACAGGTAAAGCAAAAAAAAAACAGAGAGACCCAAATGGTCTCTAAAAATCCCTCTAGCTCCAGATGACACATTGGTCCAACTCCCATCTATATTCACTTTCAACCAACCAAAAGGAAGGGGCTGTCATTTAACCAGAACAGGCAGCCTAGTCCTCCTACAAATAGGCAAATCATTGGATGAAGCCTTACTAGCCTTTTTAAAATGTGTCAAAATGAAAGAGGTAGTAAGAGTAGGAGTAGGAGGGTTAACATCATATTTGTGGCTATTCCTAACTTTCCGTAAGAACCAAAGCACCACCAATGGGAAGGTATGAAGTTTTTTTGCCAAAACTAGTGGAGTTTTTCCAAATCCGCATGTAAATATCAATAGAGCTTCCATTAGGCCAAACAATACCACATGGCCCAGCTCCAGCATGCTTTGCTAACCAGTTAGCAGGGGAATTACCACGTCCGTAAATAAAACTCAGTTGCACATCCAGCTGGTAATGTAAAATAAAGCCCCAAATTCTCTTAAAGAGACAGATGAGGTCTTAGGTGGGTTTGGAAACTTCAGTTAGCATGTCAAATAGTAATGTAGAATCAGTTTCAATAACTAGCAAATAGAAATTAAAGGAGATAGCAGTATTTAAAGCTAGAAGGACAGCTCAACACTCAGCTTGAAAAGGAGAATCAACTGCAATAGGTAAAGCAAAAAAAAAACAGAGAGAAAAACCCAAATGGTCTCTAAAAATCCCTCTAGCTCCAGATAACACATTGGTCCAACTCCCATCTATATTAACTTTCAACCAACCAAAAAGAGGGGGCTGTCATTTAACCAGAATAGGCAGCCTAGTCCTCCTACAAATAGGCAAATCATTGGATGAAGCCTTACTAGCCTTTTTGAAATGTGCCAAAATGAAAGAGGTAGTAAGAGTAGGAGTAGGAGGGGAAACATCATATTTGTGGCTATTCCTAACTGTCCATAAGAACCAAAGCACCACCAATGGGAAGGTATGAAGTTTTTTTGCCAAAACTAGTGGAGTTTTTCCAAATCCGCATGTAATTATCAATTGAGCTTCCATTAGGCCAAACAATACCAAAATGCATACCAAACTGAGTTCATACCTCCAAAGGAAACCATGCTGAAAGATAGTGTGATAATACCTTTCTTCATCTTTCTTACATAAAGGGCACATAAAAGCCAATCTTAAGCCCTTTAGTTTTAATATATCATCCAGAGGAAGCAGAGAGGAGAAGAAAAACCAGAGAAAAAAAGAGATGGAAGGAGAGAAGAGGGTGTGCCAAATCAAAGGACCCCAACACCAATCAGGAAAGGAATGAAGCTTAGAATAAATCATTTTACTAACAGACATGGAGGAGCCTTTTTTACATATAGGAGAATCTTTGTAAGAAGGCTGTATAAAAATACGAGATAGTTTTATAGAATTGTCTTCTCCAACCAAATTCTTCAACTTATTGACATCCCAAATACCCTGGGTCCAACAATCAGAGATAAATAAGTTAGCGAATTGTGATTGATATTGGTAATCCATTAAATTTGGCTTACCCCATTGATCATACCAAAATGAGATGTTTCCCTCTCCCAAATCCCAAAAAATAAAGTTACTAGCAACCAATCTAGAATATAGTATAGCCTTCCAAATTTTAGAATACCCAACCTTCCAGATCACATGGGAAGGTGAGTATAAGCACAGTATTTATGATGCATAAAAGAAGCCTATAAGGAGGTGCCCAATCTAAAATTGTACCTAAGTTTACACATATTAACTTCAACAGTATTATGTAAAGCTTTTAAACCAAAACCACCAGACTTCCTTGGCTTGCATACTTTGTGCCAAGAAACCCATTGTTTCTTAGCACCCCCTCCCGACCAAAGAAATTTGTTGAGCAACCTTTCCAAAATCTTGAGAGAACTTTTCTTAGGATTAAAAACCTACAAAGCATAAAGAGGAATGCTTTGAAGAACACTCGTGAGGAGAGTCATTCTACCACCATTAGAAAGAAAAACATTCATCCAGTCTGCAATTTTATGTTTTTCTCAATGATATTTTAATTGTTGGTTCAATTTTTTTGTGGCAAGGATTCTACTTTCGATGGCTAATTTTACACATTGAGCCCACTCGCATTAGTTTTACCCGTTGAGCTTTGTGGTTGTGATATTCAAGAAAAAGTTGTGATAATGGAATTTACAGTAGGATTAAATTGTACCATGCTTATGGGGTTCTTGCCTCTTGAAGAATATTTTTGGCTCTTTGTGTTGGTCATAGGAGTCTTAGCCTTTAAAATGATAACAAGTGAGAAGACGCACGACAACTAATGGGAGTAAGAGATATGTGATTAGGAGATTACCACGGGCATATCAAACAGTCAAATGAAATATGCTGCTCACTGAGAATCAAACCCTGTGGGTAATTGCAAGGTGTACATGTCTATGAGTTCTGTGAACATAACATGCCGAATTTCTTTATGTTACCTTTGTGAAGTACAAAGGCCAACTGGTTGAGATTCTGCCAAGCATTTGATCTCAACGCCAAAATATATCTCCTCGTTTCATCTCCTTGTTGGAGTCAAAAAGTGGGAGATGAAGCGAGGGGTCGACAACTCAAGTAGTTGGGGGGTGGGTGTGGGGGAGTGGGCGACCAAAAAATTTGTAGAAGGTATACTGATATTGAGGAGGGTCCACCACCTTTCTCGACGAAGCTACGAAGAAACAATTTGTAGAGGAAAAGATTACTGCTTTTCAAAGAAGAAAAAAATCAGAGAACCAGTCTCCAATAACATTAGATCCAAACCAAAAGTCCGTTAATAGATTTATGAACTAGTTATTTATACTAAGTATACCAAAATTACTATAATATCAGTCTAGATAAGGTAAATGAGAGCATCAAGGGGGCCGGCTTGCTTCTAGGGCTGAATTTCTTGAATAAGACAAGAAGGGAACCGGTTAGGATTGATTCTACTCTTGATTTTGCTTTGGATAGGTGTTAGGCTTGTATCATCTTGTACTGCCTCTTTCATGTCTCAGGAAGTGGTGAGCAGTATGTGTGGTATTTTACATGTTGGTTCAATCTTTTTTTCTGGCAATGTTCTCGTAGCTCGTATTGTTGCCTTCCGCCTCAAAGGTCAGGTTTTTTCCCTCTACTTTCAATGGCTAATTTTACACATTGAGCCCACTTACATTAGTTTTACCCGTTGAGCTTTGTGGTTGTGATATTCATGAAAATGTTTTGCTATGATGGAATTTGCGATAAGATTAATTTCTACCGTGCTCATGGGGTTATTGTCTATTGAAGAATATTTTGGGCCCTTTGTGTTGGTCATAGGAGACTTGGCCTTTAAAATGATAATAAGTGAGAAAACACACGACAATTAATGTGAGTGAGAAATATGTGATTAGGAGATTACCACGGGCATATCAAACAATCAAATGAGATATGCTGCTCAATGAGAATCAAACCTTGTGGGTCATTGCAAGGTGTAGTTGTCTATGAGTTCTATGAACATAACAAGCCGAATGTCTTTATTTTACCTTTGTGAAGTACAAAGGCCAACTAGTTGAGATTTTGCCAAGCATTTGATGTCAACGCCAAAATATAACTCATCGTTTCATCTCCTCGATGGAGTCGAAGAGAGGGAGATAAAGCGAGGGGTTGGCAACTCAAGGGGTCTGTTCAGTCTATAAATCAACATGAGATGGAACCGAAATGGAGAGAATTTGTAGTAGACGCCAACTTTGATCATGAATGACCTACCTGGGGAGTCGATTGATGCATATGAAGGCAGGAAGATATGAAGGGTGCGTAGGAAGAAGTGGACGCTAGTGAGAGCGTCAAACTTACTTCTTGGATGATTCCGCACATGAAGGAGGCGAAGGCGAAGAAGCTGAAGGAGTGAGGTTATTGCGGTTTTTCTCAATCGTGTGAAACCTATCGCGCTCGACTGAGCCCCAATAGAGTAAGAGGAGCCTTGTGCGATAGCAAGAATATGAAGACTTGTGAGTCTTGTCCATGTTCAGAAGAAGAGGGGAGCGGTGCTTTAGCCGATCGAAGATAGAAGAGAGGAAGGAGCTATCGCTCGTGCATTTAGGAGGCAGATCTTGCTTGTAGTGGGTGGAGAAAGATTTCTGCATGCAGGAAGGGGAGATGGACTGTAGGGTTTAATTAAATCAGGATTCAAGCTATTAAAAGTTTCAGATTTGGATAGAAGAAAAGTTGGTACCAGTAATTTTATTTCCAAAAGCATTTTATATAGATTAATTATAATTAATATTAACTGTAATTGTTAAATTTAAAGTTTAAATATTGAACTCTTAATTAAAGTACTGCAATAAACTAACAATTAATAATTAAATTTAAACATTGTTAAGTAATGTGATATATATTTAGTAACATGATTATTTAATATTTTCTTGGTGTTAACTTGAAAGTGGTGATGAAAATTAAGAGCAAACAAATTATTTATGATCGAGATGAGTACTTATGTTATAATAGCATTTTTGTTTCTTCTAGACCAAATACATTTAGTATTTATGTTATTAGTTATTTTTGTATCACTATAAATTCACGATTTATAATTTTATTAAAATTTTGTTCATATTGTAAGAATGTGTACCCAACATTTTTTTTTATAAATATTGAATATTATACAAATGGAAATAAAATAATCATTATTAGATAATGATTTTTATAGTATGCTTGCATGTGTCTGCTTGACATTGATTGTGTCACTACTTTATGGTACTAGTAGAGGAACTCTAAGGTACCCATGCACTTATCTAAAAACGATATTGATATTGAAGTACCTTAAATGATATAATTTTAGAAGATGCTTCTGTAGCAGTTATATGTTGACTAAATAGATATTGATTGTCAAACGATACCGTAAGATATAGTAATTGTTTAGAATTACATTGTATGATTATATTAGATTGTAGAATGATTCACATGATCTTGGATTGATTTATATAATGTTTAACTATTATATACATCATCTTCTTTGCCATTATGTTACAATAGTTTAGGAGTATGAGTTTTTACTGGCTATGATTAGCTCGCTATTTTTCGAACTAACATTTTAGGTTTAGTTAAGTGATTTAAAAGATAAGCGATTGAAGATGAAATGTTTATATAAGACGCGAACAACCACTAATGTTGGAAATTTAATTATACTGCTTAAATATTTATTTTTATATTGCGACTCTTTCATTTATTAAAATGTTTGTTATAGAAAATGAATATGGAAAAATTTAATTCCCACTGTCGGACCGTATGTATTCACTTTGGTTAATTCCATTTCTTGGGCCAGGTCATGATGCAAAAGCAAAATATCCCTGTGGCTTTGTGAAGGAAGAACCTGTTAATCAGTCTTTTGTTGGACAAATGATCTAAACACAACTTCGGAATTAAGAAAAAGGTTTTTCCAAAGAGAGCACATTGACTCTGATATGATGTCATGTTAGGACATTCTGAAAATAATTATTGACTGATAAATAATAATCACTTATGCAAAGATATAGAAAGTAATCACAATAGATATTAATTAATAGGGATTTAAGTCACGATTTCTCCTAAAATTGTGAATAAAATATTAGCCAATATGATATATTTGATTTATCACCAAAAATAAAGCATCTCAATTGTATCTTAGTTAACTTGTTTAATTTTGACCGATATATTGAAAAATTTTTATGTTATGGGGATGGCGGGAGTTAACAGATTTTTTGGTCATGCTGAATTGATGCTTCAAAATGCTGCAATGAATTGGATGTCTAAAATCAGTTTTGTGTGGATTGGGGAGGAAAATTAGTTGAGAGATGGTAGAGGGATTGAGGTTGTGCTAATTGATTTGAGAAAAATAAACAATTTTTCCAACGCCCAATAGAAATTGATGGAGGATGATGGTTCATAAAATCGATTTTTAATTAGCATTATATCCCCTTATTTTGCTTGAAAATTATGCGCAGAAACTTGTAAGATCTCTGAAAAGTGGTCAGAATATTCCAACCATCCTGCAGTCTTTGAGTTGTGTTGCACGTCAGTCCTTTAGATCGTACAAGCTCCATGAAAAAGAAGTAATCAACTTCGTTGTTCAGAACATTTTTGTCACTTCAGAGGTTAATTTATGAACCCCTTCATAATGTTTGTTGATCTGTAATGAAAAAAATGGTTATTCCAACTCTTTTAAATGTTATATGCAGGTGTACTCTGAAGTTGTGGAATCTTTTCTGAATGGTGATATCAGCTGCAGCAGTTCTTGCATGATGAAGGTGATTGACCCTGCTGCCCCTCAATGCATTGATATAAAGTCATACACACACACACACAAACACACACACACACACACACACAGGGAGGGAGGGAGAGAGAGAGATTTGCTGTATATATGCTGTTGCATTTTTTTTTTGTATCCATAGTAATAATATTTGTGGTTTATTTTCTTGTCGAACTTCTATCCCTCTGCATTCCTTTCTGTTTTGTTCTCTAGCTTTTATGTTTCTTCTTTCAAACCTACTCTTGGTTCGAGTGCTAGCTCTTAAATTTCTTCTTTCAAAACTCCTCTGGGTTCGAGGGCTGAATCAGGTATATTGAAAATAAATAACCCCTCATATATGCTGCCATCGTATCTACCAAATAAGTAAGCGTGAGGATTATGTTTGCATTTGAGCATTAGTCTCATACACTAATGTATATCTCTACAAATATTTAGAACTAGTTTGCGTATGGGAGGATGTGAAAGCCTGAACTCTCACCCATCAAGGCATTGTCCTTTTTGGCCTAGTCGTCTCACGATTTTGCTCTGTTTGTGTTACTGCCAAGGAGGTCACCCATCCAAGTATGCTCCAGGCCGAGCACACTTAACTTTGGAGTTTATATTGAAATTCTACTGTTACACCAAATGACATCTTAATGTTTAAGATTTTGGCTTTTGTTTACTTTAAGGGTTTCACAATCTTCCCCACTTGAGTATCTGATGTTCTCATCAGTGCTCTTAGTCCAAATCATCCACTAGGCATATAATTCTATCTGTAGGTTGGTGTAATTCTTTGATAACATTTTTGACAACCCAAACTCTCACTCATCAAAGTATTGTCTGCTTTGGCCTAGTGGCCTCACAATTTTACCCCTTTGCTGTAACTTCCTAAGAATTCACCCATCTTAGAAGTGCTCAAGGACGAGCATGTTTAAATTTTGACTTTTTATCAAAATTCTACCGTCACAACAAAAGATGCCTGGAAGTTTAATCTTTTGACCTCAATCTACTTTACGGTTTTCACAGAGGAGTGGTGGGGTCTGATTACACTTTAGCTTGGGTAGAAAAGAGTTAGATTGTTAATTTCTAATTGAGAGAAAGGAAGTAACCACTAGGCATATAATTCCATCTGCAGGTTGGTGTAATTCTTTGATAACATTTTTGACAACCTAAACTCTCACCCATCAAAGTATTGTCTGCTTTGGCCTAGTGGCCTCAGAATTTTGCCCCTTTGCTGTAACTTCCTAAGAATTCACTCATCTCAGAAGTGCTCAAGGACGAGCATGTTTAACTTTTAACTTTTTATCAAAATTCTACCGTCACAACAAATGATGCCTGGAAGTTTAAGCGTTTGGCTTCAATCTACTTTAGGGTTTTCACAGAGGAGTGGTGGGGTCTGGTTACACTTTAGCTTGGGTAGAAAAGAATTAGATTGTTAATTTCTAATTGAGAGAAAGGAAGTAATAGGCAGGGATGAGATGTGGTTTTTGTGCATATCAAAATTTTCCTTCTTCAAATATTTGGCTATCATGCCGTTGTTTTTAACCGGAGTGGAATGACATTTATAATAATTCTTGTTGTTTTTCTATAGCTTATTAAATTTTAGATTAAAAAGTAAATCCCAGTTTTTGCCACATCAAAGTGAGATGTGGAGAACACCTTAAGGCTAATGCTTCACAGGGGGTTAATGAGGGCACGCCTCAATTTTTTGAGGCCCCTTTAATGGTGCAAATGACTCAATTTCAAGGCTCCTAGGTGTTTGGCCTCTTCTATTTGACAGCTCAAATCTTTAACTAGTACTACATCGTGAAAAAGGATAAGCAGTTTGCATGTACAAAACGTCATGCTCATGAGAATACGAATCCTGGGAGCTACAGGGATAAGCCATCTCTCATGAGTAGACACTGATACTGCTGTGCCACTGGATTTGTGCTTTTTGTAGTTTCTATGGAATAATCGCAATGGCTGCTTCTCATTTGAGGTAATTATTGCTATGCTGACCCCAACCCTAACAAGGTTCGTATCTTACCAGTCAAAATGCCTTGATGCTTATAGCTTGCCTTAATAAAATAAATTGCCTCAATATCTGATTGCTCATTTCAAACCATGATCCCAACTCTAATCATGTATGATGAAGTTTTGGATTTTCACCATAATTTTCTTTTGAAACTGCTACCACCATGGGATCTATGGTGAGTGAAGTGGCATTGCTAATTTCACATTTATTTTGGTGTAACACATTATCGAGGTATAATACCACCATTTTTTTTTACAAACCAATAGTTATTTTATGAAATTATTTTTGTCATTATAAATATTTTAATATATTTTGCTTGGGATGGGAAGATAGTGAGATTTGTTAACATCCTAGGAGTGATTATAAATATTTTAATATATTTTTCTTGGGATTGGAAGAGTGCGAGATTTTTTAACTTCCAAGGAGTTAGATGAAAGAAACAATGCATATGTAGATGATAAACAATATTTACATAAATCAAATTTATTTATTTTTTTGTGCTTTTAACTCAAGGCGAACAAATGGTGGATATTTTTTGATGATTTGCTATATCATTACATCCTTGTGAAAAGAAGGGTTGATCATAGATTTATACTTGTGTAATAGAATCTCACTTTTAATTTAGTTTGGTGTGATAGAAAATTGTTGATCATAAATTTGAATTTGTGTAATAGAATCTCTCTTTTAATTTAGTTTGGTGTAATAGAAATTTGGTGATCATAAATTTGAATTTGTGTAATAGAATCTTACTTTTAGTTTAGTTTGGTGTAAATCCATAGACTGAAGCATTCTGTATACTAGGCTTCCAAAATAGATTATCAAGGCAAACTAAACACTCAGTTATGGTCCCGTTACAGTTTTTTTTTTTTTTGTTTCCCCGATTCAATTGTTACTTATTCTGTATCATTAGAATTATCAAGATTTAATCATATTTGATTTGATCTTTCTTTAAGTTTTCATGTAATTAAATTTACTCATGTTTTCTGTAATTCAATGTTTGATTTGATCTTAATATGGTTATATTTTTATTATATCCCGTAATATGAGGGTTGATTATATTTATTTTCTTTTCAATAATGTAAGATCCTATGTTCCATGGATGGGGATATCATGTATTGAGAAGTGGATGTTAATTTGGAGGTGAAAAATTTAACATGCACAGCAGGAACCCACCCCTAAATATTCTAATATTTTATTGAAAATAGTTTATTATAATTCGCTTCGAAAGAAAGCTTTATGATGACATGTTTATAGTCGATGAGCTCTACCAAATGAGCAGCTAAAATTTGTAAATCAAACAAGAACTTGTGAATCATCTCCATGGAAGGACGACTGACACAGGGGTTTACCCCAATAGCTGAACCAACCCCCTCCCTCCCTCTTTTCATTAGGCAGGAATCCTCCCCTCCGTTTCACTTTTCATTTTCTACCAATCACTCTTCTATTTATGTGTTTTTATGCTGTAGGGTTCAACATATGTTATTCTTTACTTCAATTTGTGAGGACAGCGACCGGCGTCCTGTTTTTTCTCTTGAGGGCTATATCCGACGGTTAGGGCAGTGCTCCGGCCATATCCCTCTCCTAAGGTGGTGATTATCTACAAATCGTTCCCCCATTACTTTTCCCCATACTGGCCTCTAACTCTCTGTATCCGTTTCTGTCGGGTTTTATTTGCTGCTTCACAGTATGGGTGTATGCCTTTTCCCCATACTGGTCCCTAACTCCCTGTATCCGTTTCTGCAGTGACACCCAAATCCAATTGCAACCTCCTCCTTCCCGTGAACCCAACCGCCAGTTATAACCCCACCCAAAATCTGCCATAAACAGCTCCTACCTTGACTCTGCCACCCTCGCTTGCTGTTTCCCTTCCATGTTCCTCCTCCCAGACACAAATTCCCTGCCAAATTCTACTACAGCTGCCTCTCCATACTCCTTCCTGAACTAATGCTACTGCCTATCTCCCCTACTCTTCCTTCTTACACCCCCCACTGTCAAACCCTATCCTGCCTCTATGAATCTCTGATTCCACTTCCTCAGCCTCAGCCCACCCTTCTTCGTCTTTTCCGTAGGATATTGTGTGTGTTTTCCCATTTGCAAGCGTTGTGTTGTAACCGTTTTAAATTGAAGCAATAATATTTTCTATTTTCTATTGTGGTTTGGGTCTTTCCTATGGTATCAACGACCCATTGAAGTTTCATTATCAGAAAAAAAAAAAGAGTGAGCTTGCCCAAAAAATATGAATGGTGCTTATGTTGAGTCTTTGAGCTATGATGAAAGAACATTGGGGAATTGTTGAATGAGGGGAAAAGATCTACCACATTCGTACCATGAATAATCTTCGCAAGTGTGCGGAAGATGTAGTGGAGATAGTTCAACCCATGAGGTTGAAGGTTGCAAGGCAGCCTTCAAAACATAAGTGGCCACTGAATAAAATGGTGGCGAACTCACTGGGGGCAACTAGAGCTCTAGGAGAGCTCATTGCATGAGTATGGATACAAAGAGGCTTTTATGTGTGCAAAGCTACTGGTGATCTCCAAACCAAAAAGGCCACAATAAAATAGTGGTGAACTCACTGGGGTAAACTAAAGCTCTAGGGAAACTCATTGCATGAGTATGGATACGAAGAGGCTTTGATTTGTCCATACCTATTGGGGATCTCCAAACAGATGTCGAAGGAAGAAATCACACACAACTAGCATTAAAGCCTGTGCAAAATTCTACCACGAACAACAATTACAACAACAAAACCTTATCCCACTAAGTGGGGTTAGGTACATCCTTTTTCTCCATTGCGTCATATTTACTATAATAATTTCATTTAATTCTAATAAATTAAGATCATTTTTTATACAATATGCCCAAGTCTTCCTAGGTCTACCTCTGCCTTTCTTAACATAAGTCGAATCTAAAACATCTACTCTGCTAAGCGGATCATCAGATGGTCGATGTTTAATGTCACCAAACCATATAAGACGAGTCTCTCTAATTCTCTGTCATTGGAGCCACACCAACCCTATCACAAATATATTCATTTCACATTTTGTCTCGAAGTGTAAAGCTACTCATCCACCTAATCATTCTCATCTCGCCAACACTTAGGTTAGTTTTACGCTTCTCTTTTAAAGGCCGACATTGAGCGCTATAGAGCATTGAAGGTCTCACCAACATCTTATAAAGTTTTCCTTTCAGTTTAAGTGGTTGTTTTGTATCGCACAATAGGCTCGAAGCATTCCTCCACCTCAACCAACCAACTTGAATTCTACTAATAACATCCCCATCAATATCACCATCACTTTGAACAATAGACCCGAGATACCTTTTAATAAATTGATTACCCATTGTTACATTTCTGTCAATAGAGCTATTTCTACTAAAATTACATTCCATGTATTCTGTTTTAGCTCTACTCAAACGAAGGCCTTTAGACTCCAAGGTAGATCTCCATAATTAAGTTTTTCTTGAGATTTTCCTCTCATCTTATCCACGAGAAGAATACATCAGTAAAAGGCATACGCCAAGGTACATCCTCCTGTAAGTGTTCGGTAAGACCATCCATAACTAAAGCAAAAAGATATGAGCTTAAAGCTAATCCCTAATGTAAACCAACAGAAATAGGAAAATATTTGGTCACTGTTCGAACACAAGTAACAGCTCTTGTATACACATCTTTAATGACTTGAATATAAGTCATATCAACACCTTTGTTCTCAAGAACTCTCCAAAGGATATCTCTTGGAACCTTATCGTAGTTTTTTCTAAATCAATAAAAATCATATGTAGATCCTCCTAATTATCCTTGAACTTTTCCATCAAACCTCTCAATAAATGTATAGCTTCCATGGCAGACCTGCCCTTCATAAATCCAAGTCGATTGTGAGAAATTTTTGTAATATGTCTCCCATAATTTTAAAATATGACACATCAACTTAATTCCTCTATAATTTGCACACTCTTGTGCATCCTCTTTACTCTTAAAAATGGGGACAAAAATACTATACCTCCACTTCCCAGGCATCTTATTAGTTTTTAAAATAATATTAAAGTGTTTAGCAAGTCAAGAAACTCCCAAATCTCCTAAACATTTCCACAATTCAATTGGGATATCGTCGGGTCCTATAGACTTTCCACCCTTAGTTTTCTTTAAAACCTCATTAACTTCTTTTTTATTAATGCAACGGTAAAAATAAAATATTTTATTATTATTTACAATATTAAGATCACTAAGGTCGATCGTCTTTTTTGAAACCTTATTAAAAAGTTTATCAAAATTACCCACTCACCTATTTTGAATATATTTTCTAAGAAAAATACTTTTTTATTTTCATCTTTAATGCACTTTACTTGAGTTAAATATTTTATTTAATTTTCTTTTCTCTTTGTTTTGTTATTTTATACATATATTTTTCTCCCTCCTAAGTATTTAATCTATTATACAGATCACTAAAAAATTTTTTTTTTAGCGTCACAAAATGTTCTCTTAGACTCCTTACTGGTCGTTTGATATTTTTCCTAGTTCTGTAAGCTTTTACATTTAAACAAATTTTTATAACATAACTTCTTAGATTTTATGTTTTCTTGCACATTATCATTTCACCACCAACTATTTTTATTTATAGAATTTTTTTCTCTTGATTCTCCAAGTACAACTTTTGACACTTGGTTAATGGTGTTTGTTATTTTATCCCACGTAGAATTTGTTTCTTATTAAACATCTAAAATTTTGAAATCTTGAATTTTACTTATAAAATAGTTTTATTTGTGTCTTTTAGATACCCCTATCTAATTCTACAGTGATGATCTCTAATATTCTTTATTTTACAACTCTTCATATTAAAATCTAACTAATAATTAATGTTGAGTACTTAAATCTTCACTTGGAATCACCTTACAAACTTTACATTCTCGATGATCTTTTCTTCTCATAAGAAAATAATAAATTTATATTTTATTAGATCTATTTTTATAAGTGATAATATGTTTGTTTATTTTTTTGAATAAGGTATTAGCAATAACAAAATCATACCCTAAAGCAAATTCTAATATAGCTTTACCTTCTTCATTAATTACTCCATAAACGTAGCTATCACGAATATTTCTAAAATCTTCTACCACTTTATCTACATGTCCATTTAAATCTCCTTCAAATACAATTCTTTCTTCAAGAGCTATCATTTGTATTAAGTCTTCTAAGTCATTCCAGAATTTATCTTTAGAACCTATATCTAAACCTACTTGAGGAGCATAAGCACTTATAATATTAAAAATTTTAGTATCAAGAATAATCTTAAGGGCTGTAATTCTATCTCCAACTATATGAATTTTTACGATATTATCTTTCAAACTCTTATCTATAATTACACCCACACCATTTCTAGTGCAACGCTTACCTGAGTACCAAGGTTTAAAACCTAGGTTATCAATCTCCTTGGCCTTTTATCCAACCCATTTAGTTTCTTGAACACATAAGATATTTAGCTTTCTATGAATCATAATATTAATGAATTCCATTAATTTACCAGTGAGAGTACCTATATTCCAAGATTCTATCCTAATATTAGTTTTATGGACTAACTTCTTTACCCGCATCCTCCGTAATGTGGGAACCCTTGCTTATTTGACATTACACTTGGGCACCGGTGTAGCAGCCCTTGCACACCTTTCACTGTATTCAGATCATGCAGCTCGTCACTTCCAGGGGATGACCTAGCACATACACAATTATTAAAAGGATTCATGTCATGATTTTTTTGACAAGTTTTATGTTGGTCGTGGACTGCCTAACACAACCCTCCACTTTTCACATCCGGGCTTGGGACCGGCAATGGCAATGATATATAAATTGGATGTCCCATCAAGGGCTGCCTCAAAAATTGTAAGAGCGGGTATAGATGAGAGTGAGGTAATGTGCTGATGAGGCGCGAACATCATGAGAGACGGGTGCCTCTTAGGAGCATAACACCTATCTTGCACATGAAATACACCTAATGCGGACAAAACTATTCAAAAACCTTGTATGTGGGTGAAGCTGCAACTTAGGATAAGACAACCACAGTTGAAACAGCCCAAGACGACGCAGCTGGCATAGGTGAAAGATGGACAAAATCGCAATAATTGATGATAGTCAATTCCCCCAATCATTCCCTTCTTTAAGCTTTAAAATTCTCTTTCACATGAAATAGGGAATGAAAAATTTAAAAGCTAAACTTCTCTACTATTTTTACAAAGTTTAATCATTCTTCTCAGAAAAATGGAGCTCCCTATCTTTATTTGTCCCCAATTCCTTGTTGTCTTTCCGCCTCTATCTCTCTTGCTCTTTATCTAAAGTCACCGCCAATAAAAAATTCAAATATTACTCCGTTATGTTTTATCAATATCGCTCGTCCCCCTTACATTTTGAGAAGATTATGTTTTTAAAAATTCTCATCAAGTGTTATTCAAATATCATATTGAATATTTGGGCAGTTGATGTTAACCTAGTATAAGCTTAAAAGTTTACATTCACTGATATGTAATTCCTAGTATATTATGGTACTTTATGTACAGTAACGTTCCCATTAAATGTTATATTTCTTCATTTTTTGTAGCAGTGTTTTTTGCGTCTTAAGTTGCTCATCATTTCATGTGTAATGTTTTAAACTATTTGTATCATGTTTTGTTAACACTAATAATTTGTTCACTGCGTTGTTTCTGAAGATTTATGGAATGAAGGCTCTGTTCAAATGTATCTTATCAATCCAAGCTTCTCAATTCAGCCAACAAATAGAAGAAAGTATGAAAATCTTGGAAAACACAATGCAAGGGGAAGGCATTATTTGTAACAATATCTCTGAGTATGACAAGTCTTCTTACTAGGGGATGGCTTTTATCAGTTTGTTGTTTAATAATTTTGCATAACATATATATACCCATGTGATTCTTATCAAAATGCTTTATTTGCCACACCTTTATTTTATTTTATTTATTTGGTCCAAATAACTTTAGTTTGATAATGTTTAGTTTAGCATTATATGATTACGAGAATATGACCTTCCAAAAACCATTCTAGGCCATGACATCATATATTAGACCTTATTTTGCTATATATATATATATATATATATATATATATATATATATATATATATATTTTTGCAAAAGAAGCCCTAGGGCCTATATTGATTTAAAAACGATTACTGAGAGGCTTGAGGAGAGGGCCCATGGAGCCCTTCCCAAAGTAATACAATGTTATCAAAAAGATCCAAAATATTCAAAAACTACGTAACAAAGTCGAGTGCGAGACGTGATACTCTTGCTTCGTTTCTTGGAGATCCATGGAGTAATCTCTTTAATGTCGCTCCATCGCCCGAGTCACGGAGGTATCATCAACAAGAGTGTAACCCTGTGCTTCTTCTTCCCTCGAGAATGATAAACCTGCCAGTCATCTCCATCATCTTCTTCTTCTACTTCTTCTTCTTCTACTTCTTCCTCTTTGATAGAGTCCTGCTGATTCTTGCCAGTGGGTTCGACAATTGGTAGGAGAATTCTTCTTTTCCTGTTGAAAGTTTGGATGTATCTGTTAGAGCGGACGGCTGGAGCAGCCCCCAGAACGGCTTGCGGCATAGGAAGAATTGCCGCACTTCCAGTTTGTACAGTAACCACTGTAGTCTTCGGAGTGATAATTTGTATAACCGGCTGAAACTTCTTCTCGACGATCAAGTCGTCGAGTTTAGACTTTTATCAACATCGACGATCTTCCCTATTCTCCTGAGCCGCGGTAGCGTCAACTCTATGTCGGAATTTCCAACAACAATGAGAAGGCCAGCAGCCCTTTTCCCGAAGGAGGATGTAGTCATAAGCATGTGTCTCTAATGTGCCCAAACATTTTGCAATGCTGGCAAAAATGAGGCCTGCTCTCCACCACAGCCTCCTGCCAAAACCCATCCGCACCATCTGTGATCCAAAAACGATCCACATCAGGGAGAGTGAAATCCCTCTCCACTTGAACCCTGACACCACCTTGGGAGACCCTATCAAAAGTAGGAGCATCAACTCTGAGAGGAGTACCGAGAGCTTGGCTAATGTTGTACTAAGTACGTGGATTATACAAATGAAAGGGAAGCCCGTAAGTTTGAATCACATATGAACGATAGGAGGTTCCTTAGATGGGTCAAAATCAAAAGTCCATTTGATAAGCTGCATGTGAGTGCCAGCAATCAAAACCGATTATTGCTTGTAAGAGTCTAGCATAGTCTTCTTTTTGTATTCGAATGAGTAAGCGTCTGCCATCTAACACTCCTAATTTCCATCCACCAATAAGTTTTAGATTCTCAAAAATTTTTCTAACTAAATCCATCTTGGGTGACCAAATTGGAATTTCCGAACTAAAGTAAATTTAACATCATCAGAGAGAACCTTCATTTCAAGTGTCGTGAAGATAACAGCAGGTTTCCCATCTTTAGCACTAATCGGCTCGATAAAATCGCTCATATTTTGCGCACCGCGATGTCATCGAAATTCTTGCGGAAAAAAGAGGTGATCATTGTGGGAATTGCTTCTCACAGCTCCATCATAGGAAGCCCTAGTTGCCATCAGAAGGAAGTTGCCGAGCGGCCTCAACAGTCAGTGAAACTGCGCAGCAACCACGCACACAGAAGCCACTGTGCGACGGAAGTGCGATTCGAGCTCCCACAACAGGAAGTCGTCGAGCTCGCACAGTGCGGCTGGAGGGGAGCCGAGCATGTCTAAGATCCACTGCAGTCGGCGTCGAGCAGTAGACTCATCCTCCAGTCCACTTGAAACAGCTGTAGCAAGTCTGAGCTGAGGCAGTAGGTGTCGAGCAGGAAGATGCGTCGCAGTCAGAGGAAGCTGGCCGCGAATTGCATCGAATCGCTAGGATGTCGCAACAGTCGGAGTAGTAGGAGACGACTACAGACGTCGTCGTAGTAGTAGGAGACGACTACAGACGGCGTCATCGTAGGAGACGACGAAAGATTCGAGCTGGACACGATAGAGTGCAGTCGTAGACGCCTGAGGATCGTCGTCGTAAATGGCGAAATTGAAGCCGAAGCCGAAAAAAATCACAAAGAATTGCCATGGAGAAACCCTGGAGCTCCCGACGCCATCGTCGATTTATATATATATATATAGATATATATATATATATTAATGAATCACATAGAAAATTTTATTGCTCCAAAATAAAATTTACATCAAGGTAGTTGGCCTAAAGTTCCACTACACCCTACCGCACTACAACTCAGGCAGAAAAATAAATCCTAGGAACCTAAGGCCACAACACAACTCACACAAACAAAATTAAAAAACAATCACTTATTTACACGGATGAAAGGAAGATCCAAACAATCACCATGAAGTAGCCGAGAAAGTTCCCTGGAATCTTTTTGGAAATATTAACTTTCTACTAATGTTTTGCTATTGCTTTTATGACCTTATGTATGGATAGAAATCATTCTAAATGAACTAAGTATCAAGTGGGCATGACCTATGAAGTTGTATGGTGATACTAAGTGAGTGCTAAATATTGCTCTTTAAGCAAATACATCATGATCATATGTAGTATAATAAGACTGACTGACACTTGATTAAGCAAAAATTATGAGGATTATTATCTGTGTATTGTGTTCACTCAGGAAGTTACCTTGCAAATATTTTCACTAAAAAACTAAATGGAGTACTGTTTCATGAAGTGATCTCAAAGCTGGAGTTAAAGACATTCATTCTCCATTTTCGGGGACTCTGTTACCGATGGAAATCAAGGTTCTATGGATTCATTATAAAGAAAACAGGGAACCACAAATTAATGCCAGAGGAAAGAAATTAGAATTTCTTGGATTCATGCAGGAATATTTGAATTTCAATTTGAATGTGAACGTGTTTCCTTATTTTCTTTCTAGATTATTCTGTATATTAGCGAGCATCAATTTTTTGTGGAATTAAAAATAATTCAATGTTTCTCATAAAATCACGTCACTTTTGTTCAACTTTTTAGTTATATGAATTGCCAACTCAGCTGCTTGGATTAATTCTCATATTTTATAGGCTATATTCATCCAAGCTATTTTCAAATTTGGCGTTTTTATCATTATTTTCGTTTGTGTCACCTAGAGCAAAATTTTTATTTTATTTTATTTATTTATTTATTTATTTTTTTGACGAACTAGTTTTATCCTTATATCGTATGGTTCTGTTTAATTACTTTCGTTTAAATACTATTAATTTGCAGTGAAAATGACAAGGACTGCCTCAGATTAGCTGCTACAAAATTGCTTCTCCATTTTGCTAGAAGATTTGATTCTTACATTCCATCTAAGCTCTTTCATTTAATCATTGCAAGTGCAAGGGTATGACTTTTACTACAACACGTTTTATGTTAATCTATTTGTTTATATTCGATCTATGGTATTCATTATTTTCACATGTAAAAATATCAGTACTGTAATCTTCTTTTTCTGCTTTTCTACTGTAGTATTTACTAATGATATGTGTATTTCTCCATTGATTTTAATTGGCTTGAGAGAGGTCATATATTGATTTAAATTATTTAATAAAGTTAACTTTAGAGCTGAATTTTGTTAAGAAGGCACGACTATTGTCTCATATGTAAATGTTCAACTCACTCATAATCCAAAGCTTTTATCCCATTTGATAAACATGTTCTTTATGATAAACTTAGCCAAATGCAGAACTCAATGCCACGACAAATTTGTCTAATGTTAGCAGACTCGTAAACCTACAAGTTGCAAACCTCATGATTTGTTAATCGAAGAATTTGACCAGTCTACGCGACTGTTTATCCTAGTTCATCCACTAACATTGCGAGCTGGTATTTATAAATCACGAAATGTTCTTGCTTTTAATGTCAAAATTTTCCAATACATTAACCTAGTATATATTGACGCAAAGCTGCGAAGTCTGAACCGGTCTAAGGTTCAGCCAAGGGGCTGTCGGTTCAGGAGTACTGCTGCCTCTTTCCCCTTCCCTCTCCTACTTTTCTATTATATATATATATATATATATATATATATATACATATAATGGCGTCGTCGGCTCTGCTAGGGTTTCTTCGTGGCGATTCTCGGCGTTAAAAATTCCGGTTTTCAATACACAATCGACGTTGTCTCCCGTCTTCGCAGGTTCGCACTACTTCATCTTCCCTGTTTGGCGGATCTTCTTTCGTCTTTTCCTCCCTCTGTTCACAGATTTAGCTCGATACGACGCTCCGTCCTTTTTGCTCTCAGGCTCGCACAAGTCGTCCCAGCTTCACGCTCAGTCTTCGTCGTCTCCCATGATGACGTCTTTTCGTGTCTTCAGCTTCGTGTGGATGCTCCGCCTCGCAGGCTTCCGCGAAACCTCTCGATCTGCGTCACGCCTGCTGTCTGCCGCGACGTTTGAGGAAGAGCTAGCGTCGAGCCTAACTTGCTCGACGCCTCCTCCGCCAGAGTCTTCTGCTGCGGCTGTTCGCGTGGAGTGGCGGCAGATCTGTTGCATCAAGTACTTCTCCTGGAGTGTTTGAAACACGCCAATGACTTCAGGGCTTTCCTACACTGCCGCTCTCGTCGGTGACAACTCCGCCAACCCCTCCAATACTACAGGGGCTCATAAACGTAGCTCCCCTTTCCACCTCGCCGGCAGTCCGATATTCCTCCAGTCGTACCATGATTCTGTTGCACGACATGGTGATTTCAATCTCATTAAAATAGTAGGGAAAAAGGCGAGCAAATTAGCGCTATTCTTATTTGATGCTGAAATCTCATCTCCTGCTGAAAAACACAAATTTACACTAGTTGGCAAGTTTCAATTAGGCCGCCCTAAGATGGAGATTATCAGGAAGGTTTTTGAAGATTTCAAGCTTGTTGGGGATTGACAGGAGGGCCTTCTCGACAGAAGACATGTTTTGATTTGACATGCGTATGAAGAAGACTACACTAGGTTTGTCTCGAAGAATTTATTTACAATTGAGGGCAAACCTATGAAGTTGCTCAAATAGACTCTCGATTTTGATCTTAGTCGAGAACCCACCCCTTTGCGCTATCATCGGTGCTCATTACTCCGAACTCAAATTAGCTGCTATTCTTATTTGATCGTTGAAATCTCATCTCCTGTCGAAAAACACAAATTTACACTAGTTGGCAAGTTTCAATTAGGCCGCCCTAAGATGGAGATTATCAGGAAGGTTTTTGAAGATTTCAAGCTTGTTGGGGATTGACAGGAGGGCCTTCTCGACGGAAGACATGTTTTGATTTAGCTGTGCATTGAAGAAGACTACACTAGGTTTGTCTCGAAGAATTTATTTACAATTGAGGGCAAACCTATGAAGTTGCTCAAATAGACTCCTGATTTTGATCTTAGTCAAGAACCCACCCCCTTTGCGCCTATCTGGTGCTCATTACCTGAACTCAAGCTTCAATTTTTTGTCTATCCTACCATATATGCAATTGAGACTTTCCTTGGAAAACCTATGTAGGTAGACACACCTATAGTTCATTGCTCAATGTCTTCCGATGTAAGGATTTTGATTGAAAGGGATATTACACTACCAGATGCAGACGAAATCTGGCTTGGCTCTCCTCACAATAGTTATTGACAAAAAATCATTATGGAACAAAATCTCACCAGTGCAAGCACCGCAAGAAGTTCGTACACCCACAAGAGAAATGTTTCAGATTGCACCCACAGTTGAGAACCTATAGTCAAAAGCAGGATCCCACTGCTCTGGACACATTGGCTTCATCAGAGGAGGGACTCACCATAAGACAGATATTGGTACTTGAAGTAATTCAGGAACTCCACACTGCTTTGAACATATTGGCTCCATCTGAGGAAGAACTCATCACAAGACCGGAGTTAGTACCTGAAGAAATGCCCCTACTTCTGACCTTACTGCAAGAGATAATGCTCGGATTGCAAATCATCATAGTCCTGCAGTGCCTCTTCAGGAAGCACCAGGTGCAGAGATAACAGTACACACTGAACCTCCCGCTGTTGCAACGGTTGGCTTTCCTTCTATTGAGTTTCTACTAGCTAATCAGACCGAGGTTCACGTGAGCCAGTCTTCAGATGAAGAATGACAAGTTTACACTTCCCGGCGGAAGAAGGCAGGGGGCATACTCCAGCTTGGAAACTTAATGGATGACACTGTAGTTACTTCTGACAATGGCACGACACTTGAAATTTTGATATCTGGCTCTGTCACTAAAATTAGAGGATGAGGCAGGACAAAAATGACCCGTCCTTAGCTTCTTGTTTTGTTTTGTATGATTTAGAATTTTTTTGAGTCTGCATCCCTTTATGTTGAGGTTTTTATTATTTGTTGCTATCTAATAGGTGGGGTCCTCTTCTGGGTCTTCTCATACGCTCTTGATGTATCCTTTCTTTTCAATAAAATTAGCCTTTTGAGCTTCTCTCTCTCTCTCTATATATATATATATATATGTGTGTGTGTGTGTGGGGGGGGGGGGGGGGTTATTGTATTAACCGAATTTCAAATAAAAGAATAAGAGAATAATAATATTAATAAAAAAGTAAATAAAATATAATAATAATAAACTAATAAATCAAATCATTAGGATGATACTAGTCGGGAAGGCTATCTCTTGATCGTTATTCACTCCTAGTTATCATAAAGTGAACCGATAGATGAGAGCGAAGGAGAAGTCAATGGTGAAGGAGTTTAACCAGTGTTGTGCTCACGTGTGCACAGAGGAAGGAGAGGAAGATGAAGACTATCACTGTTGTATGGGTTGCACGAGATCGATGGATATGGGATGGAAGACTCATGCGCATACTCTATTTGGACAAACTACTACTAAAGGAGAAGGGAAGTGGGGATCTCACAGTATCGTGCATGAAAAGCAGAGAACTCCGTGCCATGCTCCTGTACAAAGGAAGGAGATGCGCTATTCTGGCGAGAGGAACAAGAGCCTGATGTGTTGTTCTAAGAACGAAGAGCGGCGAACGAAGAGCGGCGAACGTGCAGGAAGAACAGGGGAGCCGAAGCTTTAGCGTGCGCTACTCTGTTGGGTTCTTCAGGACCCAAGGAAGCATAAGGCACCGAAAACATTGTAAGGTAAATTTAATGTTTAATAAGTTAATATATTTTTTAATGAATATTTATATAAATGTCTGTTAGATTTTGTGGGTATGTTTAATGATGATATTAATGAATAGTTTTATTTGATATTGGAGCTTTAACAAACAGTGAATTCTAATTTTAACAAATAGTGAATTCTAATTCAAACTAGAAGTTAGGAGAGTACGAGTTAAGGGGGTGATCGATCCGAGCAACATATACTATAACTATTAATGTTAGATTGTTATTGGAACAAATAATATAATTATTGAAATTAATGTTATTAAATTTTTATGTAATCAGAAAGAGTGTAAAAGGTTGATAAATTCTCAGATTTTGAGGAAGGTTAAGAATCTTAAGCCTCAAGTGGTTGGTGTTTTTAATCATTCGTATATACTTGAATAAGTTAATTACATTTAAATCTTTCTTTTAGAATGAAATTCTTACAATTATATGCACATTTAATTGGTTTATGTGCTAGTAAGTGAAGTAAAGGGATAGATATTCTATTGGTCTTTCGAAAGCGGATGTGAGTAACTATTTTCTTTTATGTATTAAATTAATATTTTAGTAAATGGATAAATGTTTTATTAAATTATTTAAAATAAAATTTTCAATTATACATTGCACATTGAAAGTTTGAAAAGCCATTAGAGATGACAGAAAAGTAACTTATATATGAATGTACATTTTAAAGCATTTTAATTGATATGAAATAATAAAAATTAAGACATACATGATTTCTTCCAGATTGTACTGGCAAGAGATACAATGTACCCGTGCTTGCTAAAGAAAACGATGAATGTGTATTTTCGGGTACAATTTGAAGTCATCTTAGGTTACATTTTAAGCGTACTTTTGGGTACATTTTTTAGGGTGTCTTCAAGTTCTTTTTTTAGGATACTTTCAGGCATAACTCTAATCCTATTATGACTTCTAAAGATGTTAAAGTGGTAAATACCTAAAATGGAATGAGAAGTGAAAAGATTTAAAATGAAAGTTCATGATTTTATAAAATAATGAGCCGCATATTTTTTGGTCATTTATGCATAAAGAATAATAATTTAATGCTTATGTAGTTTATAACTACTCACGAAGTGAACTTACAGTTGAAATTAATATTTTTCTTTTAGCAGAAGAAAACTTTAGGTTGATATGTCTGATTGGAGAGATTTGATTTACACGAGAAGGACTGATACTGATAGGTATTAGTTAAGTTATGTTTGTAGTTTCTTTTTACTGTTTCCTTCTAATGTTGATATATTGTTCAGTACTGGTTCGAGATGTGGTCTTCAGTTTATGATATTATTTTTGGATGTTAAATTTTATTGCACTTTGTGGATTAGTGGTTTTTCCATTTATTAGAAGTTTCTAAAAGAACTATATGGAAAGTAAAATGAAATGTTAATACTGTTCTATCACTGTTCTTGTTTTAACTAATTTTGAGCGTTGTGCCGGGACATGACATTTTTTCTCATTTTAGGTATAGTTTTGGTTGAGATTTTTGTTTGGACAACCTTCGACGTCCACCCATTGCCTTTCTAGGGCTGTATCCGACATTGAGAAGGTGCTCTGGCTATAACTCATCTCGAGGCGGTGTGCATCTTCCCCTTTACCTACTTGCTTTCCCCTTTTTGCTGCCACCTACATCCACAACACCTTGCTTGCAACCATGAGTCCACCCATCCCTCCAAGATAACTACTCTCACTCGTGAAATTCAACTCTACTGATCTCCCTTCCCTCTCGCAGGTCCCGTGACTTGCGGACCCAACCTAACCCTCCATTTTTTGTCGCCTTCGCACACTTTCTATAGCTGCTTACCCACACCGGATGCCACTTTCCCCCTTTTTTATCTGTGCCTAATAGCCACAACCCTTGCTTGCCATCCTTGCTATAACCAAATTAGCCTTTCACCAAATCCTGTGTTAGTCCAACCTATAAATCTCCCCTTCATCTACCGCTACCCACCTATGCTCTCTCACTGCCTTTCCTCGAGTTGTTTTGCCCTGCTCTAGCCGGATGTTAGTGCGTGATGTGTTTTCTGCTCTGTTTTTGGTCCTCGATGTAACCCCATTGCTTGAGTAATAAAATTCCGCTTTCGATCATATTTCAGATTGACTCTAGTATCGTTTTGTACTAGAGCTAGCTTAACCTTAAACCCATCCTAGTCTTTCCTAGCATCTACCTTACCCTCCATCAAAAATTTTCTTTCCAATTTCCAAATCATAGCCAAACATGGACCCAACCCTGAACTCCCTTTGCTTATTTTTAAAATCAACAACCCTAAAATTAATTTTTCACACCAACTTTTACCTCATAACTCTATAACCTAGCCATGCCAACAAGGAGATATATGCCACTGTCTACTCTTAAAAGATTGCATTTAGCATTTCAAATAGTTACAATAGAAGGTCCATAGGACACTCATAAAAATGTGTTGGGCAGCAACCCTCAAAACAGAGTGATCATAATTAGAGTTTGTCCCATCTAAAGTGCTATGCAACAAAGTAAGCTGAGCACAAAAATGAGCCTCTTTATTACAATTCCTAGAAATAAAAAGAAAATTAACCTGTTTGAAGTACGTAAGGAAAGCAAGATCCACACCTAGCTTTGGTTGTCTTCTCCAATGGTTGTCTTCTCCAAGTAGTATTCTCCATGCTTTTGCGAATCGGATCGATAAGGTTGGCATTTTCACCCTCAATGACAAGTCATTTGTACTCCAACCTCCAAGGTTGGGCCATACAGTGCCCATTGCTCGAGGAGATTCATGCCCGAGCCTATCTGTAATTGTGTGAATTTTTCTGCATTAAAATAAAAAAAATGGTACAAATTACAAAGGCTGCTAAGTAGCAGGTTCACAAAAAATTCTATTGCTATCCACAAAAAGTAAGGGATGACTATCATATAAATGTCTAATCATAAAACTATCCTGTAATATAAGTTGTGTACCTAAATGTGCCTCATTGTTAGTCCATGCTATGTGCGAGAAAAGTACATGCCGGAAGATGGTCAGAGACGTTAAAGTCGAAGTCCTGATCACTTTGCTGCCCCCAAGAATCTCTCTCCATAGATTGTCTCAAGGCATTCACCACATTACTGTAATCGCCTTAATCTCAAACATCCATGGTTCCATAATGGAACCAACATGAAGTACCTCTTCCATTTACATATGAGAGTTGTCCCAATGTAACAATTTCATCTAGCCACAACCACACTTGCCTGTTTCATCTCAGATAATCACACCCAAGCTGGTCCCAAGCTGGTGAGTCTTGATGGTAAGAGAGCCCCTGTGGCATTAGCTTTAACCCAAAAGGCATCAAATATAAAGTCAAAAGATACAAAAGGTGCAAAAATTATTCCCAATGGGAGTCAAAACCTGTGAGATTTGTCATGCTCTAATAGCGCAAAAAAGAATCTTATAGTCTTGCTCAGACGAGTACAAAACTATCAATCTTGACTTGTTTGGGTGTTAAAGTTTTGTCAAAGTTTTAGAAGAATGTGGAGTTGGAGTATGCGCAAAAAAGAAAGACTTTCTAAGAACACTCCACTCTATGCGATTGACTTGTTGCCGGATGGTTCAACTGGGCAACCTACAGCTTCTCAGCTTTTTGAAAACAATACTGAAAGAACTTTACGTATAAAAGACAACGTTTGGTCTTATAATCAGGAGAGCTTTGAAGCTTCTCATCTTCAAAAAGCCTCAGGTGCACAAGAGAAATTATATTTCACATAACTTTGAACCCATCATTGTTGCAACGGTTGACAATCCTTCTACTGCAGTTCTACTCTCTCATCAGACCCAGGGGCTCATGATGTGCAACAGCTTATACATGCTCGGCAATCTGTGGACCAACACACTGATCAGATGAGCCAGTCTTCGGATGAGGAATGATAAGTTTACACCTCCAGGAGGAAGAATAAGACGAAGGCCTACTCTACCTCAGGAACTTAATGGACAATACATTGGTTGTTTCGGGTAATGACACCAAACTTAACAATTTGTTAGCTAACTCTCTTCCTTGAACTAGAGGCAGAGGTAGGACTAAAGTGGGTCGTTCTCTAGCTACTTGATTTCTGCAATTTTGCAGATTTAGTTTTTTGGGTATACATGTATTTCTTCTTTTTTGGGACCTTTGTGTGTGTTGTGTATCATGTGGCCATTTTGGGCCCTCTCATACAACCTATCTATACCTTTTCTTTTTAATATATTAGCCCTGGGGCTTTCTCAAAAAAAAAAAAAAAATGTAATATGTATTGCTGTAAAAAAGATAGATACCAGCAGGGAAGGTGAGTGCAGAGGTTATCTTGTGTTTTTTCATTGAAGGCAAAGCAATGACGTGCTCAGGGAAGACAACAAAGAAAAACATTGTAATTTAATGTAATAAGTTTTAGCCCATTGAAATATGTTCTTCTTATTCTTTTACTTGGTTTCCTTTTTGTTCTACTAAGCTACATAAATCATCGTCCTTTTCCCACATCTAAAAACATTCTTGTTATTCATGTTTTGCTTGTTTCAGGATCCTTCATTTACTGTGCGGAAGATGTTTTTGCGCAAAGTACATAAACTTTTGAAAGCAAATCTAATCCCACCAAGATATGCATGTACTTTTGCATTGGCTTCTACTGATTTCATTGGTGATGTCCGGGCTGATGTAAGTGCTCTTTCTTTTGCCACGCACTGCTTCTGAATTTTTTTGAGGTGATATAATTGACTGTTTTTTTTTTCTTTCTTTCTTTCTTTTCATTTTTTAGTCCATAAAATATCTTGCAGAGTTCATAGAAGGTCACCGCAGGCAACATTCTTCTTCTCAAGATGAGAAGAGACATATTGTAAACTCTCCAGAATATATTGTCGTCTTCTTAATCCATATTCTTGCTCATGACATTGGCTTTCCTTCAGAATGTTTGGAAGATGATGAATTTTATCCTGAGTTCTGCAGGTATTAGTCTTGCACGTGGAAGCTTATTAATGAAAGTATACAGTGGAAGTTTTTGAAATAAATTATGAACGTTTGGTTAATAGTGGTAATGACAAGCACTGAATGATGCATTAATATTATATGCGCATAAGAAAGAAATTTTATTTAATACTCATGTATGATATACAGGACACTTGATCAAATGTGACAAGTGGCATAAGGAGAACACAATATGCTAATAGTCAACACAAAGCATTCATTTATTGTCCATATTATCAAATGAACATTTTCAATTTGTCAAGAATACTGAAAAATGGTTTGGGAGGGCATGCCATGTTGCTTGAGTTGTGTAAGAAAATGATCACCACATTGGAGAGAGAGAGCTTTTGTGAACATTGCACATTTCTTTTTATATATATTTTTTATTATTTATGATATTATTTTTATTTGTAAATGAAGATATTTATTTAAGCATAATTCTATATATGTTGATCATGTTAAGGGGCTCTTTGTTTGCTGAAAAAAGAGTGCATTGTAAAGGAAATTCAGTGTAATTGAAATTTAAATTGGTTTTGTATAGAACAAATGCATGCATTTAAATTTTTTATTTTATTTTTTGAAATACGAAATTACTGTAAATCACTGGGCTAGGTCGCCAACAATAGCTTTTGGCTGGTGGCTGATAGGCCAGTAGGGTGGCGGTTGGTTGACAAAGCTTCACTCTTACATCTAAGCAAAATTTGGTGAATTTCACAGAAACTGAAAATTATCTAAATGGTAAATTCTAAATACTTAAAAAATTTACTCTACATTTAATTTTTTCTGAAAATATATACCCAACTTTTGAAAATGCATGTGAAGTCTCAATATTAGCGGCGAACAACTCAAGATTTGTTTGCTCTTGATTTTTAAGCTATGTAACTAATCTAAATGAAGTTTAATTTGTTTATCTGTTTTTCTTTTATGATGGTGGCTACCAATGTCATGCTTATTAAATTAAATTTTTTTCTCCTCGAGTTCTAAGCACTATATGATAAGGAAATTGCATTGTGTTGAAGTATTGACAACAAAAAGCCATAAGAAGAGGAGAGTGATATGAATTGAGAGCGAAGGAGTGTTATTTGAGGAAGAGAAGATTTTTTTTTCTTCAGGTGTTTGTATGGAAAGTAGTTGTTTTAGATTCGACTTATGTTAAGAAAGGCAGAGGTTGACCTAGAAAGACTTGGGCATATTGTATAAAAAATGATCTTAATTTATTAGAATTAAATGAAAATATAACACTCAATAGGACGCAATGGAGAAAAATGATTCATGTGAAAAATGATTCATTTAGCCGACCCCACATAATGGGATAAGGGTTTGTTGTTGTTGTTGTAGGTGCTTGTATGAAGTGTTTTATCTTTTTTTTTTTTTTTTTTTGGCTTCTCCTATAGTAAGAGGCATTAGTTTTTTTTGTTTCTGGCAAAAGAGAAAGCTTTTTGGTTTTTACAAGAAACGTTTCTTACTTTGACTTCTCCAATAGAGTAGGGATGAGACTAACTCAGTAGCATTAGCATCTGCTTCTCCACATCTAGCTCTCTTGTCATAACATGTGATTGCAATATTTTTTTGCTCGATAAATTTGTATTTTTGTTCCCATCTCCAACTTCTTTTAAACCGTCTTTTTTTGTTTTCCTTTTATAGTTTAGTTGATTCCTTAATCTCTATGCGATTACTTACATATATTTGCTCAAGTCAAATCATGTAAATTTTGGTATTCTCTTTATGAAACTTGATATTTTTGTAGTTATTTATTTCTTTATTTTACTTGATCCTATGTTTTGAGCACTATCTCTACAGATAAATCATTGCTAGCTCTTGATAGTTCATCAAATTGAGACTAATCAATGGCTTTAGTATGGCTACAAGCCATTGTCACACCCCAACCGACTATTTTGGTCGACGAATAATTTAATAGAGGAAGACAATTGAGGTATACCCAAATTTTAACTACATTTATACTGACTTGTGTTTATTAGGATCAAGTAAGTGAAAAATTAATCTGTCAATCGTATCTAGCTAAATCTTATATTTCAACTCTTCTATTATTTATTAATAAATAAAAATAGGAAATAATGTATTAAGCAATCATCAAATAAAATATAGAGCTCAAGATAAATCAAGGGCTTTAATATTTCTGTTAGCCACTGTTACACTCCAACTGACTATATATTTTGGTTGATCAGTAATTTAATAGAGGAAGTCAATTGAGTTATACCCAATTTTAAACTACACTCATTCTGACTTCTACCCATTAGGTTCGAGTAAGTGCCAAATTGGTCTTCTTCAATTGTTATCAAGCAAAATCTTATATTTCAACTCTAAAATTTTTTAATAATTAAAATAAGAGATATTTATTATCAGTCCTCAAATAAGTTACAGAGCTTTTAAGCGAACTTCAAATATGAAATTGATAGATTAGATACTAGTGTCTCCTATAAACTCTCAAAGTTGCACAATAAAAACATATACAAAACGACATGTCATCTAATTATTGATCTATTTGCTCCTTTTCCTTTCGTAAATATTGTCATTGTGCTACCTGGTGACTTCCATGATGATTGAGATAAACATCGATAGAGTAATATTTAAACATATATGAAAGAAATAGCACATTTTTGTTTGTGACTAACATGAGCACTTCTATTAGAAATAATAATGAAATTAGTATATAGTAATATTGGATGGACATGCTTTTATTTTTAAATAATAATAAGAGTAAGACCATGAATATAAATAGAAATAAAATGGCTTCTATTAAGTCTTCTGTTTGATAATGCTAGATGTCATTTACTTTAATATCAAATTTTGCTCTTATTTTCAGCATTATTTATCTCAGAAAGATCATGGGATTTGCATTTGCTTTCACACTCTTAGTTCATCACATCATCTAGCTCTTCAGTCATAATAATAGTCGGCTAAAATTGGTTACTCCTACGTCATAATTTTCAGTTGTCCCTTAATAACAATTAGTTAGTCCCTTAATTTGCGGTTCATCTCAGCAAAACTTTTATCTTCATCTATGCTGATCATTACTATAGCTGTTTGCATAAAAGTGATAATCAAATTTTATTGATCTTCTTCATCTATGATAATAATTTTTTATGCGTTGTTTGTTTGACATGAATATACCTGTTAACATCTAACTTTATCAGTATGCGTCAGAAATAATGGGATGAGCTATTTAACATTTACACTTCGTTATACAAACCTTAAAAAAATGGGATAAACTAGAAATGAACAGGTAATCATTTATATTAATTTAACTGTGCTAATAAAGTTAAATGTGCTCAATATGAAAAAATTCTAAATACAACCACATATCAAGTGGATTTACTTTTAAGCAATAGTAAGCATTAGTCTTCTAGATAATTTCTCTTATTTTAGCAATTGGATATCTTTTATCGATTGTGTCATCAATCTCGTGGCGAATTACTTCTCTATGCTCCTCTCAAGTTCGCTTTGAGATAAACATCATGACAACAATGAATTTTTTTTTTTTTAGTTTTATGAATTTATAAATCAAACTCAATAGAACATACTGATAATTTCAAGTGAAAATAATTTCTTTTCATATAAGCTTTGTTGGAGTTAGAACAAGAATATGGAATTCAAGCCTAACTTCTAGTTTCCTTTTTATTACTGTTATTTTTTTGTGTTTTTTTTGTTTTACTTTCTCACTATTAGTCTTCCTTCACTACAACCCATTTCTAATATCTACACCCAACGACCAACCAGTTCTTATTGCCGGTTTGTCCAAGCTGCAATTTACTTAAACTGGGGAGGAATTGAAAGGAATCATTCATATTAGATGAAATTACATGTGAAATATATGTATTTACAACTACATAAAATTGTCTTTACTTCAATACTCCAAAAAAGTTCTTATATGCTTCAATTTTTCCTAACAGGTTGTTTACCCAAGAGCAATAAGCTTCCTCAAATAGGTGGTTGCAGTGACGGCTAATTGGAATGAAAAATAAAAGTAGCTTATTAGGTTAAGTGAAATTTATATAGAAATTTTGGAGATATTTATGAATATACATATGGATATACATACATCCATCCATACATATATGTATATGGATATGTGCATATATGTACTTATGGATATATACATATATATATGTTTATGGATTTGTATATAGACATGTATATGTATATCTATATGTACCCCTATATATATCTATATATATCTCATGGCGTCATTGTCCTTGATCGGCTCTGCTAGGGTTTCGCCGCATGGCGAACCCTAGCGGCCGCGCGTCTCCTCCGGCTTCATCTTCTTCGCTGCTCTCCGTGCGCAGCGTCGTTTTCGTCTGGCGCTGAAGTTCTTCTGCTCTTATCGAGCTGCAGATCGAGCTCTGTGCGTCAACTGGAGATCGCTTCCGGGTCGCTGCTTTCCCTGCGCAGCGTCGTTCCTCTGATGCTGAATCTCCGTGCGTCTTCGAGCTGTAGATCGAGCTCTGTGCATCGTCTGCTGATCGCGTCCGTGTCGTGTTCCTCCGCGTGCCGCTGCGGTGCTGCTGCAGTGCTTCGTTCGCAGTGCTGTTGCGGTGCTTTCACTGTCGTATCCTTGCAGCACTTCTGCAGCAGCAAGGGTCGATCTCTGCTTCGTTCGAAACTGAAGAAGGAAACAGAGTTTCACAAGCTTGATAGTGAGCACAACGGACTACTTCCGTCAGCGGCTGGTGCAATCTTGACAGTGAGCGGCTGGTGCAATCTTGGCAGTGAGCCTCTTCTCCGCCTCTGGTATTCTGTGTCGCCTTCATGGCAGCGACCTCTTCTGTCCCAGTTAATGTGCAAAGTTATGCACAACGGGCTAAGTCTAATTTTGCTGGAGTTGTAGGTAGGGATAACACCTCCCACAAAAAAATTTTTGATCATCTTTTCTTTCCACAAGTCTTTCATGATGCTGCGGCTGGTAAAATAGAGCAACATTTTATTAGGCCGATAGGTGAACATGATGGGAAACCTCATTGTTATCTTCACTACCCAGAAAATGTAGGCTCTCTCTGATGATGTTAAGTTCACTCTAACTGGGAAATTTCAATTTGGTTATCCCAAGATGGATTTGATTAGAAAGTTCTTTGATGATCTGAAGCTCATTGGAGGATGGAAGTTGGGAGTTTTGGATGACAGACATTTACTTATTAGAATACAAAGGGAAAAAGATCATGCTAGAATCTTTGCTCAACAATCTGTTTTGGTTGTTTGCACCCATATGAAGCTTATCTAATGGACTATTGATTTTGACCCATCTAAGGAACCTTCTGTCGTTCCTTTGTGGTTTAAGCATTCGAGACTCCCTTTTCATTTGTACAAATGAAAAACTTTATATAACATCAGTCAAGCTCTTGGTACTCCTCTCAGAGTTGATTCACCTATTTTTGATATGGTCTCGCCTGGTGGTGCCAGGGTTCAGATGGAGATGGATTTTACTCTCCCAGATGTGGATCAAATTTGGATCATGGATGGTGAAGATGAGTTTTGGCAGGAAGTAGTGGTAGAGAAACGGACACTCTTTTTCACGGCGTTGCAAAATGTTCGGGCACGTAGGGACACTTGTTATAAGTCGCATCCTCCCTCGGAAATGAAGCTTCGAGCCCTTTACTGCTTGTTGAGATTCCCCAACAAGAGTGATGCTACCCCGGTTCAAAAGGGAACATGGTAGCATCCGAGGTCGACAAGGTTGTCGGGAGACTCTCACATGACAGTACATAATGTCACTCCGGTGCGTAGTCGAATGTCCAGACATCGTAGTTACTGAACATCTTTGGAAGGGTGGCTCTTCCTCCAGGTAGCTACTATAGCTGTCGATTCTGACCGATACATCCAAAAATTTAGCATAAATAGAAGAAACCTCCAACCTACTGTTGCACCCATCGGTAAGATTCAGCAGAATCTGACCACAGAAGAGGACGAAACAAAAGAAGTAGAAGAAGATGAAGAAGAAGAAGATGAAGAGGATTGACAGGTTTACACTTCTCGACGGAAGTAGTCTTGGGATACTCTACTAGTTGATGATACCTTGGTTACTCATGACAATGGAGTGACACTTAAGAGCTTACTCTATGGATCTCCTAGAAACCGAGCGAAAGCAGTGCGATCTCGTTCTTAGACATTGTTATTGTTATTTATGTCATGATCTTCGAATCCTTTTGTTAGCTTTGTATTGTAGGGGTAGCGTTCTATTTTTTTGGGCCCCTCCGGAAGCTCATGTAACCGTTTTTCTTTCAATAAAATTGGCCCTAGGGCTTTGAAATATATATATATATATATATATATATATATATATATATATATATATATATAAATATATATAATGGCTTTGGGACAACACCTCTCTCAAAAAATTTCTTGATCATCTTTTCTTTCCACAGTCGTTTAACGATGCGGGCAGGTAAAATATAACAACATTTTATTAAGCCGATAGGTGTAAATGATGGGAAGCACTACGTTATCTTACTACTCAGGAAATGAAGGTCTCTGCGAGGATGTGAAGTTCGCGTTAATTGAGAAATTTCGATTTGGTCGTCCAAGATGGATTTGATTAGAAAGTTTTTGAGGATACGGAAGCTCGTTGGAGGATGGAGGTTGGGAGTTTTGGATGGCGAGACATCTAGTTATTAGAATGCGAAAAGAAGAAGATTATCTTTAGAATCTTTTCAAGTAATCTATTTTGGTTCGTGATGCACTATATGAAGCTTATCGAATGAACTCACTGATTTTGACCGATCTAAGGAACCTCCCGTCGTTCACTATGTGGTTCGAAGCTTCGGGACTCCTCTTCGTTTGTATCGACGAAAGGCTTTATATAACGTCGGTTAAGCTCTTGGTACTTCCTCTCGAGTTGATTCGCTCTACCTATGATATGGTGCCGCCTGATGGCGCGGGGTTCGGGTGGAGAGGGATTTTACCCTCCAGGATGTGGATCGAATTTGGATCGAGGATGGTGCGGATGGGTTTTGGCGGGGAGGTGGTGGTAGATGATAGGCCTCTTTTTGTCGGCGTTGCGAAATGTTCGGGCACATTCGGGATACTTGCTGCTGGCTGCATCCCCCTCGAGGAAAAGGGCTTCGGGCGCTTTACTTGCTTGTTGAGATTCTTGACAAAGTGCGATGCTACTGCCGGTTGAAAGGGGAACAGGGTAGCATCTGAGGCTGACAAGGCTGTCAGGGAGTCTCCTCAGTAAGCTGCACAAGTTGCCACCCCGGTGGTTAGCACCGTGGTTGCTGAACAAGTTGGAAGGTTGGCCCTTTCTCCTGTGATGCAAAGCCGCCGGATGGCTACTATAAGTTATCGATTCGGCCGATACACGCAAAAAATTTAGCGAGAAAAGAAGAAACCTCCAACCTACTGCTGAACCCACCGGTAAGTTTCAGCAGACTCTGACAACAGAAGAGGAAGAGGCTGAAGAAGAAGAAGTAGAAGAAGAAGTAGAAGAAGATGAAGAGGATCGACAAGTTTACACTTCTCGACGGAAGAAGAAGCCTGGGGATATTCTACTTGTTGATGATACGCTGATCGCTCGTAGCAATGGAACAACAATTAAGAGCTTACTCTATGGATCTCCTAGAAACAGAGCGAGAGCAGTGCGATCCCGTTCTTAGCCATTGTTATTGTTATTTATGTACTGACATTTTGTTCATTTTGTTAGCGTTGTATCGTAGGGGTTGGGCTTCCTGTTTTGGGCCTCTTCGCAAGCTCATGTGGCAAAATGTCTTTGGGAGCAGGCGGCTTTGCTTGTGTTTTGCCTGATGGCGATTTCCGGCGCTGAACTATCGGTTCCACTCCAGGTTTCCGTCGTATCCCACGATGATAATTAGCGTCTTCTATTTCGTTGTATCCATCGACGAAGGTTTGCTCGCCCTGCTAGACGACGATCCTTCGTGTGCTCACAGGTCGGCCCGTCGATGTCTGTCTGCCTCAACGACGACGTCTCTGTTTTCGTCGATCTCGTCGAGAGCAGCGACGAAGGTTTTCGTCCAATCCTTGGCTCGCTTCGTTTAGAGGTTCGGTACGTTATCCTTCGCACTTCATCGATTTCGTTGAGCTTGAAGACAAAGTTTCTCGTCAGTTTCTTCGGCATTAGCTCGCACGACTCATTGGCTTGCAAGTTAACGTCTGCTTGCACGTTGTTTCCCGTCATTTGTTTCTTTCTGTTTCAACTCCAAGCTTGAAGTCTTGCTCGTAGTCGCCTCTTCTCGAACACGAAGGGCTCTGCAGCGTCTCTGGTACTTCCTCACGCATTCACCTGACACTGGCCTAGGAGATGGCTTCAGGGCTTCGTTCCTACGCCGCCGCTCTCGCCGGTGATAACCCCGTTCCCGCCCCTCTTTCGAATATGTTCCTGTAGCGATATCACGATGTTTTCGCGCTTCGCGTTGAAACTGGGTTTCTCAAAAAAACATCTCGTAAAAATGATAAACATTTAATCTTTCTCACAAAGGCCGAGATCTCCACCCTAGTTGTGTCCTGCCTGTTGTTCTTAGTAGGTAAAATTCTTTATGAAAACCCATTGAGCTAATTTGAAAGGATTTTGAGTAAATGAAGCTGAAAGGAGTTTGGAAGATTGGTAAATTGGACAATCGACATATTCTCATTCAATTATTAGATGATGAAGACTGCGCCCAATTGTTTGCTAGAAGTCTTTTTCGAATAGACAACTGAATTAATGAAGGTTTTAAAATGGACGGTAGATTTTGATTTTTGTGCTGAACTTCCTAACATTCTTGTTTGGCTGCGCTTCCCAGGTTTTAAGGTCCACTTTTACAATCAAGAGCTCCTCTTAGCCTTAACTATGATATACGGTAAACCCCTCAAAACTGATACGCCTGCAGTGAACCTGACTCGACCTTCTGAAGCCATAATTTTGATAGAACGGGATATTATTTTATTTTTTCCGGGAGAGATATGGGTTGGCACATAGCATCAGGAATTTTGGCAGTAAACAGAACTCGAACAGATACCTCTTTACTGCACCTACTACCGTATGTTTGGGCACTCCCTTTCCCAATGTTATCTTTTACATCTAAATCTAAAACCTTCAATTAAAAATACTATTGGGTCTGCCCCACTTCATACCTATCCCTCTTCCGCTCCCGAGTGCATTCCACCAATACTTGAAACATTGGTTGAAACGCTGCCATCTCTCCCTCCCACTACTGGAGACAATAATGTTTCTGTTGTTGCGACTGACTTATTGGCAGATGGATCAGTTGGACAACCTACAGCTTCTATCACTGTTGAAAACAATACTGCAGGATCCTTACCTCCAAAGGATATTGTTTAGTCCGATAATTAGGAGAACATGCAGCTCCACATCCTCAGGAAGCATCGGGTGCTGAGGAGACATATCTACCACCTCTTCAGAATGAGAATGTTGTTACTGTTAGTCAGAAGCAAGGGACTCATCCTCTTCTACATGCTTGACAATACATGCTCGACAATCTGTTAACCACACTGATCAGATGAGCCAGTCTTCGGATGATGAATGACAGATTTACCCATTTAGGAGGAAGAAAAAAAATGAAGGCACGCTCCAGCTTGGGAACTTAATGGATAATACTTTAGTTACTTCGAGTATTGATACGACTCACAACAATTTGTTAGTTGGTTCAGTTCCTAGAACTAGAGGCAGAGGCAGAGGCAGGACTAAGCTGGCCCGCTCCTAGCAACTTATTTTCTGCGATTTTTGAATTTTTGAGTTTTATTTGTTTATTATCTTTTTTGTGGTGTTAGTGTGTATCGCATGAGTAGGATGTCTTTATTGGGTCCTTACAACCTTTATGTATATTTTCTATTTTAATATAATTAGCTCTTCAACGTTTATATATATATATATATATATATATATATTAAAAAGCTCAACAACTAATATATTATAGAACGAAAGATACAGATAGTTTGTATAAGAGGGCCCAAAACAGGCACCCCACCCACATGGTATACAACACACAAGGTCCAAAAAAGAACGATACATGTATACTCAAAAAATAAGTGCCAAATACACGAAAAATCGAGTAATGTAGAGAACGACCCGATTTAGTTACTACTCATGTCTGATGTCGAAGGCATTAGCCTAATTATTAAGTTTGTTACCATTGCCTGAATTAACAAATGTATCATCCATTAAATTTTTGAGTTCTAGTAGGCCTTCATTCTTCTTCTTCATCCTGGATGTGTAAACTTGTCATTCCTCATCGAGGGTTGGCTCATCTGATCAGTATGTTAGTCGACAAATTATCGGCCATGTACATCACGAGCTTTTTGCGCCTGAATAGCAGTAACAACTTGCTTGATCTGATGAGGTGGTAGAGCCGCAGTAGAAGTGTCAACCGTTGCAACAATGATAGGTTCTTGGTTCTTTGAATGATGAAATATCGCTACCATACCTGTGTCCTGAATATGAGGAGCTGCAAAGCTCTCTTGATTATCAGACTGAACGTTTGTCCTTTGTAAGTAAAGTTCCTTCAGCAAAGTTTTCACAAAGGTTTGAAGTTGTAGGTTGCCTAGCTGAACCATCCGGCAACACGTCTATCACAGAAACAAAAAGAGTATTATTAAGTGGGGAGCTCCGATAGTGGGAGGGAGAGCAGATGGTATTTCGACCAATTTTCCAGTAGCTAGTGGATTGCACTCAGAGGTGGAGGAAGAACAGCTGGGAGTTGGGGCAGAGGGCTATGTAACATTTTTACTCTGAGGTTTTAAGTGAGGGTGCAAATGATGACATTGAGAATGTGAATGTTCAAACATATGACAGTTGGTGCGTTAAAGTGGCAACTGTTCGAGCTCCACCCGCTGCCAAAAACCTTGGTGTTGTGATCTTATCCAAATCACCCCGGAAAAGGTAAACACGTTCAATCTAAACTTTTGCTTCAGAAGGCCTATTCAGATTAACCGTAGGAGTATTAGTTTTGCGGGGTTTACCATAACTCATAGCTAAGGAGTACAGGAGCTCATGATTGAAAGGATGGAACTTTAGATCCGGGAGGCGCAGCCGTACAAGAATGGTAGAAAGTTCAATGAGAGGATCAAAATCTACTGTACTTTCATCATACGATTATCTATTCGAATGAGTCTTCTCGCAAACAAATGGGCGTAGTCTTCCTCCACTGATAATTGAATAAGAATATGTTTGTCGTCTAGTTTACCAATCTTTCATTCCCTTTTCAGACGTATTTGCACAAAATCTTTTTGAATTACCTCGAGTTTGGGGTTTCTATAGAGGAACTTATCAACTAAGACCAGCCGGTAGGATGAAGCTAAGGTAGAGATTTCGGCCTTTGAGAGAAATATTATAGGCTTGCCATTTTTATGGGATTCTCATTTAAGAAATCCAGTGACAACACCCGAAGCTAAAGTGTCGTGGTAGCGCTGTGGGAAAATACCAGAAATAGGTGCACAAGTAGGATTGTCGCCCGCAAGGGCAGTGGCTTAGGAACAGAGCCCCGAGGCCATCTCCACCAGGCTGGATGACCATGGCCAGTTAGGAGCGGCTTAACCGCCACTTATCGCAAGCCGCGTCAATCTGCAACCCGAGGAAACCAACCCTCGTATCAGAAAGAATACGACATCGTTCGAGCTGTCTGCAAATGCCGACGAATCCGTGACACGAGGAAGGAGACGACGTGCGAGGACTGCATGCGACGTAACCAAACTAGGTATCAGGAAGACGATGATGACGCGTCAAGCTGTCTGCAAATGCCAACAAAGCAATTAGAACAAAAGAAGACTGGGTGCGCGAAGCCGTTCGTTGTCGAGCACGACGAAGTTGTTCTTCGTCGAGTACGACTAAATTGACGGAGTGAAAAAGCGAAGGATTCAGCGCGGGGAATCGCCATCAGGCGAAACCCTAGCAGAGTTGCCTGCCGACGACGCAATGAATATATATATACATACATACATATATATATATATATACATATATATATATTATTTTGGAAAGGGCCGTAGGCCTATTGCATTGAAATTAAAAGGGGGGTACAAAGAGTAATATAAGATGGCCCAAACAAACTTGAGCACATCCCATAAATCCAAAATAGAGCTCTATCAGAGCGATACAGAAGATACAACACTAAAACTAACAACTAAAGAGGAGAAGGTTCCCAAGGCCCCCTGCCTCTAGCGATAAAAACATAGCTCTAACTCGCATTCTGAAGAGCTTCCCCAATGCCAGGGGAAACCAGACTATCGTCCATAATATTTCTAAGGGGGATAGTGCCCCCCGCTTTCTTCTTCCTCCGGGAGGTAAACACTCGTCATTCTTCTTCGCATATACGGAGATATGCTTTAGTGGCAACAGTTACAGATTCCGTAGGTGGGTGGAGAACTGGAGTAGAAACCAGGGCCCCTCTTTCATGGGGAGACATATGATCTGTAGTCATAGGAACAGAAGGAGCAGAAGGCGATACAAAAGTCAAATCTTTTGATTGAATATTAATATCCACATGAGTGTGTGTCTTTTCCCTGTCTTCGGTCATAACATGGTGGGGAGTCTGCTCTCCCTCTGTAATAGTGGGTACCTGAGGTGGAAGTGTAGGCTGCTCCAAGTAGAAGGAGGCGGAGCGATGGCCTCATCCCGACTATCGATGGGAACCGCCCGTTGCTCCTCCACAAGTCGAGCCAACTCAACTCGATCTGCGACGAGCGATGGGTATCTCCGAAGGGAAGGGAAGCGGAACATCCGACGCGAGATTATGTGATCCAGAGTAGTATTGGCACGTGGAGGCTCGAGATTCGGATGCAGTTGGTAACACCGATGGGGAGTGTCCAAACATACGACAAGTGGGTACGATAAAGAGGCACTCGTTCCGAGTCCGCCTGGTTGCCGAATCCCGCAGTGTAGTGTGCCAATCCAGAACTCTTTCGGAAAAGGTAGCGTGATATCTCGTTCTATCAGTATTCTCGCCTCAGAATAGCGAGTCAGGTGTTCTGTGGGAGGGTCCGATCGAGTGGAGTGCCTATGGACCTGCGCAGCGTAAAAAGCTCCCGATCGTAGAGGTGTACCGCGCATCCGGGAAGCGCAACCGGACGGGGATGATGGGAGGTTCGGTGCGATGGTCAAAATCCACAGTCCATTTCAGCACCTTCATCATCCGTTTGTCGATGCGAAGTATTCTTCTAGCAAACACCTGGGTGTAATCTCCATCATCTGTCAGTTGGATGAGAACATGCCGACCATCCAGTCTTCCGAGCATATATATATATATATATATATATATATACACATTGCAAAGGGCTCTGCTAGGGTTTACTCTGGTCGCAACTCCATGGCAACTCGAGTATCCCTCAATATTTTTACGTCGGAATGAGAAGGTAGCCTGTTCGTCACGTCGTCGTGCTCATAGAAGGGAGGAGATTAAGTCGTAGTAGGTTTTTCGCCTCGTTGTGATCTACTCAAAGATGTCGACATCTCCTTTGCTTGACAACTCCCCCAACGAAAAACGTTGTTATACAGTTCTTTGTTTTTTGTCTTCTTCTTCAATGACTACTATTCCTCTCTCGAATCAATACCTAGGCAAAGAATTTTTTGTTGAGGCTCTTTGTAAGGGTCTAGACTCTGTGAAGACTGTCGAACATGTCATGTTTCCTCAGATCTATCATGATTTTTTTGAAGAGAAAGTCAATTGTTCGTTTCTTAAGAGGGCTTGTAGGAAGGGTGGTAAGGCCACTATTATGTTTTTAGATCTTGAAGACTCTAATCTGATTGAAAAATGCAAATTCACACAAATTTGGGAAATTTCATTTTGGGAATCGCAAAATGGAGGTTATTCTCAAATTTTTTGAGGATCTCAAACTTGTACAACAATGGAAGGTGGGTCTCTTTGATGGGAGACATGTGATGATACATTTGACTATAAACAAAGACTATGGCTGGATTTTTATCAGGAAATAGATCATCATTTAAGGAAGACTTGGAAGATGCTCAAGTGGTCTCCTGAATTTGATCCAAACCAAGAACCTCCTACAATACCAATATGATTTAAGTTACCTGGGCTTATGTTGCATCTTTTCAACCATCAAGTCCTTTATTCCATTGGGGACAAGCCTGTGGAGAGAGATTTCACTTTACCTGACATGAAAGAAATTTGGCTTGGCACTACACATAATGGATGCTAATAACATATTGTCATGGAACAAAGACCATACTTTTGCACCCATTGTAAGATGTTTGGACACACACTTGAAAAATATTTTAGGCTCTATCCTATCTTGATATCCCAACCTCAAGTGCCCCACCTAACTACTCAAGAAGCACCTATTTCACCTGCTGATATTGTGGAAATTGCAACTAGAGAAGATATTGCCACTGATTTTTCTCCGGAGAGCACCCCTCACTGCCTCAGCCCCCTCATGTTGCTGAAAATGAGGAAACTCTCATTTTGGTGCCAGATGATGCTCCATATGCTATGGAAACAATTATTGTTGATGTTGAGAGCCCTCAAACCTTAGTGGAGTGCCAAGTTCAATGTGTGCAACAAGTAGAAATTGCTCTCATTGATGGTCAACTTATTGATAAGTTGGGACAACTCTTGGAAGATGATTGACAAGTTTACAAAACCAGAAAGAAGAAAAAAGGACTAAAGGAACTCAAGAATTTATAGGAGGATGCTTTGCTTGTTTCGGATGGAAGCACTCATCACAGTTTGATGCTCGACTCCTTCCCTAGAATCAGGGAGAGTGGAAAGCCCACTCATCATGATTAACTTCCTGGTGGAATTCTGATATTTCACCCCAAACATGAAGCCTCCTCTCGAGAAGTCTGCATACCATTTTATCTTATTGGGGAAATTGTCTAGTTTTTTTTTGTACAGTTGTACATATTGGTTACCTTTTGAGTCTTGTATGCCTTGTGGTAGGTTCTTAGCATCCGCTCACTAAAACCTTTGTATATTCTTCCCATCAATGAAATTTTTATTTTGGTGATATATATATATATATATATATATATATATTGCGATGACGGTTCTCTGCGGTGATCTCCCTGCTCACTTTCGACGTCTCTTCGGGTCGCCGACAACTGCACGGCGACATTTTCCTCCGTTGTCTTCGCATCGCATTGGGACGACGCTCCACAGTGTCTTCGTGATGACGTTTTCGCCTCCAGAGCGTCTTCGGGACGTCTCTGTTCGCCGACGGGTAAGAGGTCTCACTCTCTCTCTCGCTCGCATCCATGGCACGCAGCTATGCTGCCGGCGTTACGGCTGGCAGCACTAGTCCAACGCTGCATTCCTGCGTCTTTCCGCAAGAGTTCCACGATGTCTTTGATCTTGGGAATGGAAACTACAAATTCATTCATAAGTTGGGCCGTAAGAATGGCAAGCCCGCACTTTTTCTCACGGTGGAAGACAAATATTCTCACCTCTTTGTGTCGTCTGGTCCTGGTGGGAAAATTCTTGTATGGACGTCCAAAAATGGACACTATATGCCATTTTTTCGACACTTTGAAGCTTGCGGGACCCTGGAAAGTTGGCTCCCTTGATGGTAGACATGTTCTGATTCATCTCACAACTGATACGGACTATACTTCTGTTTTCTCCTACAAAATGATAAAAATTGAGAACAGAATCATGAAGGTTCTCGAATGGACATTTGATTTTGATCCAAAGGCTGAATCTCTTATTTTACCACTATGGGTCACGTTTCCTGGGCTTAAATATAACCACTTTAACTACGAGATTCTCTTCACTTGCCAAAGGGTTTGGAAAACCGTTACAGGTGGATAAACTGACCTTAGAAAACAGTCGTCCATCGGATGCTTGCTTCCTGGTTGGACGTGATGTTACACAGCCATATCCTGATGAGGTTTGGATTGGATCTGGGCATACATGGTATTGGCAACCAGTGGAGATGGGTCATCACCCTTCTTTTTGTTCGCATTTTCAATGTTTGGCCATAGTCTTACTGCTTGTTATAGGCTACACCCAAATTTAAAGCCGCAAGCTCCCTCGGTAGGAAACACTATTGGTTTGGCCTCCCACCCCCTACCTCCTGAGGTTTCTGTTGAAGTGTCACCTGCAATGCCACCTAACTCTTCTGCTAATGTTCCACGAATCACCGAATACCAACCAGAAAATCCGGAGGTCCCTCCAGTGATAATAGTTGATCCACAGGATGTTCATCTCATTCTTGACACTAGTGAGGCAACTGATGCGGATATTAATATTCAATCCAAAGAATCGACTTCTGTTTCGCCTTCTGCTCCTTATGTTCTTAAGACTACAGATCATACGCCTCTCCATGTGAAGGGGGGGACGTGGTTTCTCCTCCAGTTCTCCACCCACTTACATAAGACCCACATCTTCAGGGGGAGGAGATAGCTCTTCCTATTTCACCTCGTGCAGTTGAAACAGTTATTGTTGCCACTAAAGCTTTGGAGTTTGAATGGTTTGCGCACAAATTCAGCAGGAAGAAAGGAATCCCTAAGTATTAAACAAATGTTCTACGCAAGCAGTGGAATCTACAGTGACCTCTCCATTCCTCTCATTGATGAGACAGGCTAGTCTTCAGATGAAGAATGACAAGTTTACACTTCTCGGAAAAAGAAACAGGGTGACTATTATATTCAGCTAGGAGACATAGCAGATGATACTCAGGTCTCTGATGACAATGGAACGATACTTCAAAACTTGCTTTCTAACTTCCACTCAAAATCCCAAGGAAGGGGAAAGACTAGGCGATCTCCTCCTTAGTCTTTATTATTTGCATATTTGCATGTTTTATTTCTTTGATGTCTTATGTATTCTATTCACTTTAAGCTATCCTTATATTTTGTAACTTAGGGGTAGGACTTCACCTGCTGGGTCCTCTCCTAAAAAACTATATGTTGTATCTTCCCTATTTAAATGAAATTGACTTTAGGCCTTTCCTTAATATATATATATATGTATATATATATATATATATGTATATATATATATATATGTATATATATATATATATGTATATATATATATATATATATTTTAAAGGCCTCAAGTGCAATTTCATTAAGATAAAACAGATACAAGAGCTTGTGGATGGGCCCGAAACCTGAAGCCCAATCCATACGATACAACGCTAAACAAAATGAAGCTTAAGGTCATAACAAAAAAAAAATTACAAAACAGCCATGTCTACGAACGAGAATGTGCTGCTCTCGCTCTGTTCCTAGGAGATCCATAATGTAAACTCTTAACAGCTGCACCATTGCCATGAGTGATCAAAGTATCATTAACAAAAGAGAATCGCCGAGCTTCTTCTTCCGTCGAGAGTGTAAGCCTCGCTAGTCGCTGCCTCTTCTTCTTCTTCATCTTCTTCGGATGCTTCGTCTTCGATGTCCGAATCTGCGAACACTTACCGGTGAGTCGGTCGAAGCGACAGCTATGGTAAGCCTCCGAGATTCGTTTCGCACCGCAGGAGAGGGGTCACCATACCGAACTTGTTCGGCAAGCACGGTCTTAATCACCGGAGAGACAACTAGAGTAGGATGAAGAGTCACCCCAACGGCCTATGTCGGGCTCGGATTGTACCGTGTTCACTTCGAACCAGTAGGTAGCATCAGTGACTTTGTTGAAGAATCTCAACGACAGTAAAGAAGGCCGAGAGACCCTTTTCTCGAGGGGGTGCGATCAGTAGCAAGTGCCCCTAGTGTGCCCAAACATTTTGCAATCGTTGCAAAAAAGAGGTTTATCCTCTACCACCACCTTCTGCCAAACACATCTTTGCCGTCCGTGATCCAAATTTGATCCACATCCGTGAGGGTAAAATCCCTCTCAACCCGAACCTCGCACCGTCGAGCGATACCATATCATAAGTGTCCGAATCCACTCTCGGAGAAGTACCAAGCGCTTGACTGATGTTATATAAAGCTTTATGTTGACACAAATGAAAGGGAGTCCCGAGGCTCGAACCACATAGGAATAACGGAGGTTCCTTAGATGGGTCAAAATCCGGGTCCATTTAATAATCTTCGTATAGGTACCGCAACCGATCTGATTGTTGAGCAAAAAATCTCGCATAATCTTCTTCCTTTGAATTCGATAAGTAGATGTCTACTATCCAAAACTCCCTATCTCCAGCCTCTAACGAAATTCGGATCATCAAAGAACTTTCCGACCAAATCCATTTTGGGATGACCAAATGGAATTTCCGATTAGCGTGAACTTCACTCCTCAGTAAGAACCTTCATTTCCACGCGGTGAAGATAACCGTCGAGCTTCACATCTTTTACCCCAACCTAGCCTAATAAAATGTTGTTCAATTTTACCCGCCGCCGCATCGTGAAAAGATTGTGGAAAAGACGGATGATCGGGAACTTTTTGTGGGAGGAGATATTCCTGCCTACCATTCCGCAAAAGTCGATTTTCTTGCCATGAAGGCGTCGAGAACCGGCCGATGTCGCATATGCTGCGAGGCAGACGAGGAGGGGTCGGCTAAGAGGACCCAGCTGCTGAGGACACTGTGCAGTGCGTCGTTCAGTCAGCACAGACGAGCCCCCAGTCGCAGCAAAGCACCGCAGGGACCGCGACTGCACAGACGAAGACGTTCCAGGCGACGCGAGCTCCCCGACCCGCCTGCTGAGGAAGACAGACGAAGACGCGTAGATGGACGCGAGCTCCAGGAGACGACGCGAGCTCCCGAGACACCGCAAGCTCCTTCTCGGGACGACGAAGCTGAGGGCGACGCACGAAGACCAACGATCGACGAGATCGACGCAGTGGAAAAATCGCCTCGGGTTTCGCCATCAGGCGAAAACCCTAGCGGAGCGGGACGACGACGACGGCATCGTATCCTTATATATATATATATATATATTTATATCTGTGTGTCTAAAATTAATTAACCCAATATATAAATTAAAAAGTAGTTTTGGAGATGCAAAAAATATGTTATAATTTAAAATTAAGCATTAGTTTCTTTTTTTTTTTTTTGGTCAAATTGGGAATTACAAGTTTTGTAGTTTTGTTGCAATTTGTGTAATTGGCATGGTTCCATCATCAATTATTCTTCTTTTTAAACTGTCTGTTAGTTTCATTATATGCTTAAATTTATTCTAGATAGGATTTTTGATGGAATATATTGAATGAGATAGTTAACAGTAACAACATATTCTAACCCAATATAATTTTAGAATGCACTACTAATCATAATTGATCGAGCACTCATCAATAGGTCTCTGCTTTCTTCTTTCTTCTATCTAGTTTCGCTGATTATTTGTAAGATAAGTTTAGAGAACAATTGTGATGCAGATCTAGGGTTCCTAAACGGTGTGTAAGGATCAAGGGAAGGGTTAGGATGGTTGTAAGATGGAAATATATGAAAAAACATCTGAAAGAAAGCTATTTGGGAAGGAGTCAAAAAGCTACAACAGCAGTCTTGGTGAAATAACCAAGTGGAAGGATACCAGCAAGCATTAAAAGGTACTCGGCAGTCTGGAAGATCAATTTTTTGTACTTGATTAAGTTATAGTCACACCTCCTGAAAGAGAAAATGGTTCAAATCGCCAAGCCTCTAACAACACAAAATGAGGCAAAAGTCAAATACGAAGTTCTGAGCAATATTTTTATACTAACAAAGCAAAAGCAGCTTCAATCTATTCCAGACTAGGTAATATGGAGTCGTAGTGCTAGTTGGGTCTTTAGAAGCGGGAAACTATTGAACCGAATCTGATTTAGGTCGCACGGACTCACTATTTGATGGAAATCCTTCCTGCTTTGTTGGAGGATCGCACGCTTTCGTCAAAATGTTTATTTGAGAATATGTTCTTCAGGAGTGGAATGAATGAAATACTCTCTAGTCCATTTTCAGTGTTAAGAACTTGAAATTCGGTTTAACTTTGGTCTTTATAAATGTTGGAATTTTCAAAAGTGAAATTGGTTTCTGAATAGTCTTGTATTAAAACGCTTTTAGTGATTTTAGTGTGTTCATCATCAGAAGATATAATCAAACTACTAGTTGAGCTATTTTTCACGTGAGATAGACCCCATATATCACTATGGATAGTCGTAAAAGGTTGGTGTGCTTTTTTTATGACTAGGGTATGAAGTTTAAGTGCTTTTAGATAATTGAAATGTTTCAGGTTTGTGTTGATGAAGCTGGGGAGATATTTCTTTCTTAAATATTTATAATTTGGATAACCAATGCGAAAATTCTATAAAATGATGGTGCTTTTTTTTAGGAGATGCATAACATTTTTTCATGCTATTAGTTATTACTTTCATTTCGAGTCCATTTTTGGAATTCAATGTGATTGGGAAGAAAATTTGTAATTTAGTTCATATCCTTGATAATTTTGGTGTTTAAAAAGAAGTTTCAAGAATGCTTAAGAGCCACGGGAATTAAATTAAGAAACAAAATCCTAGAAACAGTGATTGTCGCATTGCCTGGTAATTGTAATTTGGACCATTTTTCTCTTTTTGTTATATTCATTTAATGAAGGAATTTGGATGTCAGTAGTGAACATAGACGAATGCGGACATTTATTAGGAACGAGACGTAGGGTTGAGTTGATAGCTTATGCTTCTCTCCAGATTATAAAATTTTTAATGTTAACTTATCTAGATAAAGTTATTACAATAGATGCAATTATTATTTTGAAAATAAATATGCTGGTAGAGTATGTAAAGATGAGTGATGTAGAGATGGAAGACAGAAAAATCTAAGGTGTGTTCGAGTGGAGAAGCACGGGGAAGTATATCATTTGGTATTATGATCACTGAAATGCTGGGTAGGAGGGTTTTGTGTAGGTTTTATTTTCTCAGGTAGGAGCAAACAATCACAATGCTTCAAAGGATTATTTTGGTTTTCAAAAATATTTGGCTTATTTGGAAAAATTTAAACTTATTGGAAAATTTAAATATTTGACTTATTTGGATTATTTGGATATTGAAAGCTGGTTGCAAGGAGCAGAAGTTTTCCAAACCTATGTTCATTCTCATAGAACTTGCGGCAGAAAAAGAACGCAAATGGAACACATTTTCTAGATTTGAATTTGTTGTACAGTAAATGTTCTTTTTTAAATCTCTGTGCAAATTCTTGACACTGTTATAGGGCTCATGAGGGCGTTGTGGAATACCAAGGGGATTATAATATGTGAGGCCGAACACCAACTTTGATGAGCCATGGTTATTGAGGGAGATACACTACCTATTCCTTGAAATGTGCATATTGCATTAATAAAATGGGAAAAAATATTAAACAGTACTAAACCGGGCCAGAATAAAGATGGGCGCCGTCAAAATTGGCAAAAGGCAAAAGGCAAAAGTAGGAATTGCCCACCTCCCTAACAAAAAGACTTCCATGTAAGATCCTGTGTGCACAAGCACGTGCTGCCATATTTTTTTTTCTATCTATATGCTGAAACAAAACCTGTTAAAAAACAGTCGAAAAAGAGAAATCATCAGCATGGAGCGGGTTAGCCTTCCATACCTCTTTGGAGTTAGCATGATGAAGAGAGAGAATAAGGTCTCGGTTGTCACTTTCAATGATGATACTTTTCGCTTCATATATACAGGGCTCTATGTAGTTCTTGATGGAGCAGATGGCACAAAGCTCCATAAAAGTACTGTCCCAATGTTTGATCGGCTCACCAGCAGCAAAGATAACCATACAAGTGTCATCGTGAAGAATAACACCAATACCTCTCTCCTTAGAGGGGAAAAGAGCATCATCCATGTAAATTAGAACCATTTCCCAGGCATTGGAGCCGAGGATGGTTGGGGTCCCGTATGATTGGCCATGCTTTTAGCGTTCATAGCCTTCAAACATTAATAGGAAGATGGGCTTTTCTGCTGTCTATAGAGATAACGCCTCTAATCATTTCCTCCAGAGAGTTATAAGCAGGAATAGGAAATTCCCACTTCTGCAATTTTTTCCCGGCTTCAATAAGAGTTCTGCACCTGCCAATAATATGATCTGCATCCTCACATTCCCCCACACCCTCAAGGGCAAGACTTGTCTTCCTGAAGACCTCTGCTATTGAGCCAGTAGTGGGTTGAAGGGCATCCTGACCTAATCTCCACCAAAAAAGTCTTTCATGGGGATGAATTTTGAGAGCCTTTTCATTTAAAGGTGCTGTTTTGTTCTCCAAGTAGAGCTTCATAGGCACGGGCAGTTAGTGTCATTCCAGTGAGCTTATGCGTGAATTTCACTTGGCCATACTCCAGCTGCTGGTAGAGAGGGATTTCAGAAATCCTTGCACACAAATCCTCACCCAAAGGTTTCCTGAGTTGTTGTAGATTCCAGCCGGAATTATCAAGAAGAATATCCACCTTTTTATCTTTACAATTTGGGACATTATCATAGGAAGGCCATCTAGCAAAAGGGGTCTCCAGCATCCAAGCATGATTCAGGATGCTTAAATCTCTGCCATTGGAGATCTTCTATCTCACGATATTCCTGCGGGCACCAGCCCAGCCGTGATCACATACCAGGCAATGGAGTCACCTCTTTTGGGTGTGGGGCTCCAAAAATCAAGTCCATATTTTGGTTTGAGCAAACCAGGCAGAAGTGTCAAGCGGGCATTCAGTGGACCCATCCACGTGGTGGGGGCATGAAACCCCAAACTTCCCATATCAGTTGGCCTGCAATGCCTCTCCCAGCCAACATAATGCATATTTCTAAGATTGGGACCTTTGTTCCATAGAAAATCACAGCAGCACTTCTCAGTAGCCCGAAGAGTTGAAATTGGAACTTCAGTATGAGTAATAAGTTAGCATGGCATAGACAGCAGCGAAGAACTAATCAAGGTGGTTCTTCCTGCCAAAGATAAGTGTTGGAGATCCCAGGAGTTGAGACGGATAAGGACCTTTTGAAGTATTCCTAGAAAAGCCACATACACTACATGCAAAAGGAAGAAGATGCATGACCTCCTTAGGGTAGAAATATGAGATTACACACACAAAACTTAGGAAAAGTTTTCTCAACTAATTTACACCATATATAGTTATACTAATACCAAAATTAACCCTAATTAGAAGAGAAAGGAAAGGAAATAAGGATCCATAGGACCCATGCAGCTAGCTTTGTAGGAAAAATCGATAATTGAAATTTTTCCAGGACAGGAATACGTCGTGGTTTGATCCCGCAATCACGTTCCTATGATTGCAGGATCTGCGATCTTGGCTCCCGTGTAACTATTTCGTGCTTTATTTATTATAATACTATTGGATATTTTTTGATCTTTTTATTTTACATTTTTATTCGAAATGTTGGTGGCGATTTTTCTTATTGTACTAATGTATTAGTTCTATGTGTTTCTCTTTGCTTCATTGGCAGTCCACTTGTCATTATTTTGCGGGCATTAGTTGATTTGGAAGATTTCAATGGAAATACAAGTGACATTCTATCAAATTTGTTTGCAATTCTTCGTGCAATTAAAAAAGCGGAGGATGCCAGTGATGCTGACATTACTGCAGTATGTAAAATATCTCACTTAGTGGCATTTTTTTTTTTTGATTATCTGGGAATAGTGTTTTCATGAATTGAAATGTGCAGAAACTACATGTTCTTTCTGATATTGCCATGCTTATTCTGAAATCACTGGGTAAAGGCTTGCCTACTTCCAAGTTACATCGCATGATTTTGCTTCCATCATCATTTTACAAAGTTTGTCAAGATTCTAGTAAGGCAAGCTTTTGAATTTATCTTTGAGCTTTTTTATTATTTTTAACGTCACATTTCATTATCTTCTTTAATATGCTATCAAATGCAGATCTACACACTTCCTGAAAGCTTATTCAATGAAAGCTTTGCCAAAAGAATTCTTGATGTTGTTGATTCTTCAATCATTAAGGTGGCCTTTCCTTTTACTTAAAATATAAACCTTTTTATATCTTCATTTTTAAAACGCTGTTGTACTCTTATAATTTTATCCTTGGAAGGTGAATTCATGTCTCAATCCTTTTTTTTTCTCTTTTTGTTTAATGCAGCCTTTCAAAGCAAATTCTAATCAGTGTGGTAAACCTCAAGTAGGCGCTAGCTATGTCGGTGTCATGATAGACAACTCTGAGAATATGTTCAAGGCTGAACATGTTAGGCCACTTTCACCCAAATTAAAGTTGTCGGAGGATATTGATTCCAGTCATGGAAATGCACTTCAAAAGGAACTACAACAGAGAACTATTTCCAGCACTAAACCATCAAATATTTGTTCTGTATCATGTGAGTGGCATAACGAGAATTCTGCTGTTAGTGATAGAATAAATTTTGTCCCTCAAAATACTGTTACTAGTCTTGGGGATGAGCAGCTATCATCCTGTAATTCTGCTAGCACAGAACTCTATTTCCCTGGTTTGCAAACTTTAACTACAGAACATGAAGTTGAAGCCTTGAACCCTGTTCTTACGAAAAGGATTACGAAATGTGATTCTATTACTATCCGTTGTGATCAAAATCTTGTTCCTGATTTTTGCTTGACTTCAAAGGTAATGTAGACTTGTATAGAATCTTGGATATATTTTTCTTAGTAAGAAACTACACTGATCCGTTTACGTACTGAAGGAATCTATTCATAAAGGTGAAGGGATTGCTCGCCACAGGCTGAGTAAATGTCCTCCAATTGATATGTGGTGAGCTATGGAAATGTATAATTGTTGATATGCATGACATTTTGAGAACTTATATATGAGCCACATTGCTTTTTGATGTGCCATCGTCTTTTACTTAATGCAGTTCTTGCTCTGGATCTGTTGATTCATGTGACTCCCAGAAAAATAATTCCAAGGTATAATGCCTAATTTGTGTTGTCTGTGAGTTTTTTAACAATTTATTAAGCGGCCTATTACTTTATTGAACTTAAAATTTGCTTTGCTATGGCTATTGTATTACTGTAGTGATGCTGCTATGCATTAATAGATTGGTGAATAACAGTTTCGATGAATGATATTGCATTGCAATACTTGTTGGATCTGGTTTTATCTGTTGAAAGCCTTCTAGATATCGAGCCTAAAGAATGGAAAAATAAAGATACATCCTCTCTTGGTCTATAAAGGAAAAAATTGAGCCCTTAAGGTAGAGAAGGTTTGTCTAAATTTAGTTACAAAGATGGTTTAGATATAGAAACACGGGGGAGAATCATAGTTTTTGAGAGAGTTTGAATTTTTTTGACACATTATAAAATCATATGATGCTTGCAGTCAACTAATTTTCTTTTATTGGTTGATGTGGTCTATTGTAAGTAGCATAGAATTGGTTAATATAATACTATAATATAAAAAGTAAATGATTAGTGATACAATAGAAATGGAAAATTCTAGAACAATCTCAAACCACAAGATAGATTTCGATCATGGATCTAATCAGCAAGTCTTCAGAATGGACATTGGCCCCATAGTTGCGGGTCTTCTAAATTTTTGGTTGGGTTTTCCCTAGGTTTTGCAGGCTCTGAATTTAATTCTATTGGGTCACTCTCCTGCCTAGGGCTATCTTTCAACTCTTCCTATTGGGCCACCTTTACTAGTGATACTATAGGTTCAACTACCTCCCTCACAATGCAAGAGGGTGACTAGAAAAGAAGAGCACATTTTTCCTCGGTCATTTTCCGACCAAATTAATCCAACTCAGCATGCTCTTCAGGGATCAACTCTTTGGATTCAATGATATGGCTCTCCACTTCCCTTGACATCCTTTGGGATTCTAGGTTTATTATGTTAGCTAACTGTCCAACTTGATTTTATATATTTTTTAAGGGCAGTAACTTGGCTTTGTAACTCCTTTCTCAAAATTTTCACCAATTCTTTCAATTACTCATTTTCTTCATGTAGTCACTGTCCTGGTTATTCCAACTTCCTACAGGATCGACTTGGGTGCTCTCCCATTGCTGGTTGTCTACACTAGGTTTATTAGTGTTCCATTTGAAGCTTGAGTAGGTTGACCAACTTTGGGTGTCAGTGTTAGATTTTATTATTGAAAATTACTACCAATACTTCTAACGACAGATTATCCTCCTCCCTAAATCGCGGTTTTGTAGTGTCTTCTGTTGGTTGAGTTTGGAAAATATTGTTATTGCCCTAATTTTAATTTTCTACAGAGTTGGCTTAAGTTCTTAACCAATAATGGTTTTCTACACTAATGTCATTAATGTCTTAATTAGAGCTTAGGTAAGTTGTTCAGTTGGGGTTGTAGGTATTGGAAAAAGGGTTACAAAATAGATAAAAGAGTTGTTGTACTCCTTAAAAAGCTCCTATTTTAGGGGAGTCAAAATTGTGAAGGCTAGCCATTAATGTGTTGTTAGACTCCTTAAAAGATCTAAAATAATTTTCATGAGGGTTTATCTTTTCAAAATGCTGGAATTTTTTTTTAGCATATGCAAGCAAACACAAACAACAATTCAAGAGCAACAATAGAAGTGCAACAAAATAGATAAAAGAGAAAAATAAGATAAATAGGAAGGCAAATGTGCAAAATGAAGATTCTCGAGAGTTCAACTACAGTTCTCTTAAAATCAGATTTCTTCTTAATGTTTTTCCCTTACAATGGCGTCAAAAACTTTGTGACATAAATTTGCGGTGAAGCATGTAGGCCGAATCGAGTAATTAAACATATCAAGTAATAATGCAGTTAAAGAGTACTGTGTTTCGATCTCATGAGAAAAGTATTAGGAATTATTTTGGATGGTGAATCGCTAGTTCACATCTAAACCTAGTTTAGCATGACCACAAGAAAAGATAGTTTCCTAAAATCCTATTAAAAACAAAAATAAAATATAATGAATTCGAAAAAGATAGAAAAAAACAACAAACAAATCTTATGATTCTTCAAGGTATGGGTTCGACCCCCCTGTTATTTAGGTGATGTGGTGGTTCGTGATTTGTCTAGATTTTCGCCTAAGTGATAGTTGTCAATGGGGATAGAATGTCGTCCTTATGCATATGTCTAGGTCAAAAGAATGCTAGAATCCATGAAGTTAAGACTTATTCAATCCCCATGGCATTTCACAGATATGTTCCGATCCCTTTTCTAGGTTGCAAAACCTAGATAAATCTTGTTTATTTCTATCCGGATTTTGTGGTTAACCATTTAGTTCTTCTACATGGGTTAGGAGTAAATTAAACTCTATGTTTAACACAACAACGAAAAAACCTGATTTCTTAGGAAGATGATACAGAGAAAAAAAATCATTCGAGGAAATCACAAAATACATCTCATAAATCATAGGGGTGAGAAAGAAAGTTTAGCTACACCTGATAGAAAGAAACCAGGAAAAACATCCCAACGAAACCATTGTTGCAAGGAAAACATAAAAAAAAGGCTTACAAATTGATTTATTCCTTCTTCAATAGCAGCATATCCTCTCTCATACAATAATCTCTCAAAATATATAAATACAGTATAAAGGAAAAGGTAGAAAAAATTAGGATTTCCACCCCAAGAGAGGAAGAGGAAACCTAAGGAAAAATCTCAAAAACCCTCAACTTTGGTGCCTTAGCCAAGTTCTTTGATGACACAAATAGGTTTTTATATTTATGTTTTAGATTAAGGATCCAAAATAAGCATTCAAAACTCTCCAAATCTTTCAATAGGTCCAAAATAGGCATGAAATCGCTCAAAGTCAGAGTTCTGGTCGTATGATGGGCGTGGCTACACCAGAAACCGGAATGGTCAATCCCGAAACTGGCGTGATCACGCCAGCTCTGGCGAGATCATGCCTAGATCATGCGTCGTCACGCCTAGATTGCGTGACTACGCCAAACAACACTCTATCACGCGTTTTCACTCTATTTTACATGTTTGACACCTATAACCTACAAAATAGCCCAAAGAATCTTGCACAAGCATAAAAATATAATAAATGAGGTGAAATAGCAGGTCAAAAGAATAGTAACATACAGGTAAAATTACGTAGAATTGACTCATATCACCAGTTCAACACCCTATAATTAATATTCGATAGATTCATTTATAGCTGGACAAAAGATTAAGAGGCTTTGAGTACACAACTAACGTTCATTACAACATTTCATCCCCAAAAAGATGATCCGTTAGAGAGAATTATTCAATTATTAGAAGATTTATTTAGAATATTGTGTGCTTAATTTTGTGGAAATTGGTAAATGGGTATACCTCAGATAGAATTTTCCTGCAATAATAACTTCCAGTCTAGTATTAGTATGAATACTTATGATTCTTTTTATGGATGAAAATGCAAGACACATTTTTTGTTTGGTAGAAACCGGTGAAATGAAGATAATTAGTGCTAAGTTAGTGGATGAAATGACTAAGAAAATTAGATTACTTCGTGATAGATAGAGGGTACTTTAAGACAGAGAATATTACAATGCTATAAACCGACCAATGCAGTTTGAGGTAGGAAATATGTTTTTCTAAATGTCAGTACTATGAAAGGTGTTAAACGGTTTAGAAAATATAGAATCTACGCTAAAAGTATGTTAGTTCGTATGAGATCATGAAGAAGATTGAGAAAGTGGCTTGTTAGACTTTCCCTACTATGACATATGTATGGAGTATATAATATGTTTTATATCTCTTTACTTCGGAAATATATTGATAATGAGGCTTGCAAGCTTGTTACAACCTCTATAGATATTCAACTTGAATTGAATTTTGTAGAAGAACTAGAAAAAAATTCAAACTATGATGTAAAGCAGCGCAAAAGTTGAGAGATTTTTTATGTCCGTGTATTTTGGAAGAATGGGATAGAAAGACATGCTATATGGGAGAAGGAATCAAGCATGAAAGAAAAATATTCATTGTTTTTCAATTGAGGTATGAATTATTTTATTGTTCTGTGAATTTGGAGGACAATTTTAATAACGATGGTAGATTTTAATAATAATATTTTAATTATTAATTAAATTTGATAAGTTATAAAAATGAAGTTGCCTGTTTAAAACACCTGTGAAAGATCGTCAACCCCACTGCCCTCAGGAAGATAATAAGACAAATTTATCCTCTCGTTTGTTTGATTCCACCGCACGAGAGCGGTGAGCGAGAGATAGTGGGAGAGAGGAAGATGAGGCAAGAGAGGGAGCCAACGACGTCGTGAACGGGAGGAAGCCATGCCCTAATCATAAAAAAAGAAGGGAAGAGAGGAGACAAACGAACACTTGTAAGCTCGAATGGCTCACACGAAAGAAAATGACACTTCCTCGTAGTGGTGCGAAGCTTTTAGCGCCTAGGATAAAGCTCGAGAGACTGCTAAAACGGAGGCTTTATAAGCACCAATAAAAAAATATGAACAAAAAAAAAACAACAAAAGAAATTTTTCGCACTGGTGAGTGGATTGACCGAGGGCATATCTGCTTCGAGCATAGATAATGACAAGCGAAAAAGGAACCAGTGAAGACTTTGCATCGTTAAGGTAATAATTTTGGAAATGGAAGTTATACTTTATGAGTAATGAGTAATGAAATAAGAAAATGATAGAACTTAAGAAAATCCTAACTCAAAATTTTGAATTTTGAAAATCTTGTTTTTGGGTTTTGATTTGTGAGTTGAAATCAAAAACGAAGAAGGAACATCTCAGATATGAAATCTTTGAATAATAACAAATTTGTTTTTGTTAAATTTTATTAAGACTTAGATATTATTAACTTTAAAATTACTTGGTTGAATTACAGTTGGAGGTGAACTCAACAATAAAAAAAAATAATTAATTTGAAGATGTTTATATATTTCATCTTATATGTGTATATATTAAATTTAAGTGATTTGTAAAAAATTGTAAAAAAATTGGAATAGGAGAATGTATATTTGAATAAAGTGCAATAAATAATAACTAAATTAAATAATATGCAAGCGAAGCTCTCTAAGTTATTCTATCTAAAATGAAAGAAGGACAAAACTAGTAACTGCTAATTAGGTCTAATTTGTTACTCTAGGTGCGTGGAATGGCTGAGATTTTTTTGAGGAAAGGGCAATCCATAGTAATGAGGAAGTGTGTAAATTTGACTTTTTTTTGTATATGTTTTTTATTTATGAAATAAATTGCAACTTTTTACTGCTTTGGGCAATTTCTTTTAAAGTGCAAATTTCATATTTTTCAAATCTTAAATATAAAAAAAATATGATATATGCTTGCATATGTTCAATGACTGCTGAATGGTTCTGGATGAGTATGCAAGATATAATGGTAGTAAAATTAAAATGAAAATAAAAATAAAATTGATTGGTTTTCTTTTTGGAGGGTTTTGGAAAAAATTTAAAGGTATACTTTTAGTGTACGATTGATCGTTAACTCTCATTCACAAAAAATATAATTAAAATGAATAGAAGTAGCAAAACAGTGATTTCTTATTTTTTTCCTTTTTATTTACAATATTTTGTATCTTTAGTGTGTTTTTACAAAATATTTTTAAAATAAGATTTCTTTATAATTTAGAGACATTTTACTCACTATGTAATTTAACTGCTAATATTTTTCAAAAAAATTAGCTATAAAATAAATTGATCATAGAGAATGTGTATAGACACCGAAAGGCTGCAGGATATGTGTATAATATTTTAGTTTTATTTTTCTTTCGATTGTACAAAATTAAATATGTACAATTTAATATAAATTAAAATTTTATGAAATAGATTGACTTTTTTATGTTTTATATGTTTTTATCTATGTTAATTAAAATCCTTATATAGTTTTTCTTCCGTACAAATTATCGTTCTTGCCTTGATAATCGAAGCTTTTTTGTCGGGTTGTGACATCCTGCTTATGTTATTTCAATAGTTATGCAGGTTTGATTGAGCAGAATCTCTCCAATTTTTATGAACTGCTTGAATTTGCCCTCTTGTTGCAGCCGCTAGCCCCTTATGGGTCCATATTTGCGATTTTCCTAGAATTAGGGTTATAGGGAGGGTACTAATTATATTTTGTTTGTCTTATTTTTGGAGAACTTTGGCTTTATTTGTGTTTGTGAGAGATTATAATATTTGCTTTCTATTTGGGAGAGTACTGTGTCACCTTTTGTAAGTTTTGTCTATATGATACCACTCTAGGGTTTCTAGAAAGTATTTAGAAAGGAGATTTAGTTGGGATGTGGTTGGGGATTAGCAAAGGATGATTATAGGGGTGATTGATGATATTTAGAGGGGTATATGAGTCGTTCGGTGGCTATGCCATTTAAAAATAGTAAAAATAGCTTTAGAATGATGAGGCATGGATGTCGAGCATCACCATTTATTATTACATAAGCTATAGACATATCACATGCAAAAGGAAATTGATACAATACTCCATTAGTGTAGAAAGCAAAGATTCAATACCTAAAACGCACAAATCAAATAAAAAGATCCCCGAATTAGAAAAACAACAACATATAAATAGTTCTCTAATAACAAATAACCTAATTAGAAAAAAAAAGAAATAAAAAAGAAATATTTTGAAATAGAACGACAACCCCCCCGCGCGTCCGCGTAGTGTAGCGATCATGAGATTGACACTTGATCGGTGGGATTCACGACTTGTGGAATCTTGCTTGTACCATCCGACTTCATTCCCTCCATAGGAAGGGATTTCGCTTCTTCATCATAAGGATTTGGAATTAACCTATCACCATCATAACATAATCACTGTCTTGTTGTGTCTAGAACAATCGTACTACAAAATATTTGCTCATATCTAGTCCATTCAACTCTAAAACAATATACGTTATTCTAAAGCACATCTGATAGAATAAATAACCATCCAATTTTTCAGTTCATTTTGATATGAAACATCACAAACATTGATATTCTCATGAACCAAATCTCAAGCTATTAAATATGCTTGTTTTTTTCACTTCTCCTACTCGACTGGGCGCATCCAAGATACAAATATATCTTACGGAGTTGACCATGGAGTGAAGTCTACAACTGGTTAGATCAGTGGCAGTCACTCGAGCGGTACACAATCAGTGGGGATATCTGGTAACTCCTTTAATTGGGGCTATCTCTTTTCTGGTATCAGGTCAGTGGACGCAATACCTTCTAGAAAAACTAATGTTAATCTAGCTTGTGTTTTTCTCAAGGACTCGTATTTTTCTTGTAGGTTGGAAGTTGAGACTCCTCTCCGATTTGATTCCCTCTTTTGTCCTCTTTCATTTCATCAATAGCTTTTTAAACTGTGAAATAGAGCATACTCTTTTTTGGGCAATTTGATGCACTTTGCACAAAATCATGGTATTTGACAAATTTTTAGCTAGGAAGGATTTAGGAGTGCTGGTTGCTCCACATGTTCTCCTTTCTGAACTAGTTTCTCTTCAAGCGAGATCGGCTTGGATGGTACGTTGGGTATATTCTTGTTGCTTTATCTTATTATTGAACTCTGCATATAAGATGTGGCAGTGACCTTGTGGTGCTCCTTTAATGTTCAATAGGGTGTAACTATGCAACATTACCAATGGATCATGTCAATCCTTGTAGGTCTCGAGCTAGTGTTCTCCTGTAGCTCCAACAGCCCCACAGTTCAACATAAGCTACTCATACTCAACGATGTACTCCTCTACCGAACGTTCTTACTGTCGTAAGCAATGGTCTCAAGAACATTTTTTGTCTATAGTGTGTTGGCATGTACTAGCGATGCATCTTTTATTTTATCTTAAGATTAAGTAGTAGTTTTAGTCTTCTCTTCCCGTTGTCGAAGTTGCTTCAGGTTGCACTAAAAATATCACTCCATTGTTTGAAACTACTCAATAAATTCATCTGGATCATGCAACTGTCGAGATCCTGCAAGTCCACCTTTACTCTAGGATTTTGGCATGTACTATGATGATCAATGCTAGATCGTCGAGATAGCGATTATTAATCATTGGAAACTATCTGGTGGAAGGGATTTATTTCTTCCTCTTGATTCAGTAAGTTACCATTTTGGCTTTTGGCGGCTTCACTGATTGTCTATTCTTAAAGGTGATAAGCTTCTTTGCAATAGAATAATTCCTCACTACATATTCTACATAGCGAGCCCTTGGATACCACTTTTCAGATTTCTCCTTTGCGACATTGTGTCCTTTTCTCCTAATTAAGATTCGTTAGATTAAGGATTTAAAATCAATGGTTAGTTGAGATTTAAGGTATTGGTGGTAGGTGTCCTTTTGGCTTTTTGGCGGAGGAAAGAATGTTGAATTTTTAAATTTAGGGTTAGGGTTAGGGTTAGGAGTTGTGGTAGGAATAATTTGGGGAAATATTTTCTTAGTGGGTGTGTTAGTTTCGGCTATTTGAAATTTTGTGTTGAGGTAAGGAAGAGAAAATCCTAAAGATCTAGGGCTTGTTTGGCTCTTATACCAGATGATACCATTCTAAAATTCCTAGAAAGTATTTAAAAAGGGGATTTACCGAGGTGGTTGTGCAACAATGAGAGATGATAATTGGGGTAGTTGACAGTATTTAATGGGGCATAGACTTCTTTTTGTGATTGTCTCAACTGAAAATAATAAAGATTGTGATGAAACAATGAGGTGAGAATGTCGAGGAAGTTCATCACTTCTTTCTGCACATGCTTTTGACACACCACTTGCAACAAGAAAATGATACAATATTCCATTACGGTAAAAATCATAGATACAATTTCTAAAACATGCAAACTAAATCTAATGTCCCTAAAACAAAAAAATAATATATAAATAATTTGTTAATTGTGAATAACAGATCTACTATTTGATATATATATATATATATATATATATATATATGTATAATTTTATACTCCTTTTAATGATTTATAATATGGATACTACGCAAGTACACATATCGTTTATCAAGTAATAAAGGACTTTCAGATTAAGCCCCGAGATATCGAACTTACATGGAAAGTTATAACAAAGAAAGTATTTTCTAACATAGAAAACATAAAATTTACTTTTTTACTTTTAGAAAAGATCCTGCTCAAATTAAAGATAATATTTTATGAAACAAAATTCGATTCTTTTTGTTAATTTTATAAATTGAAATGAAAGTAAGCAAATAGTTTAACTAAACTTTTGTAAGATGAAAAACTATGCAAATATAATATCTTTTTTCTTTATATGAAGCAGTAACAAATCATGGAAAATGTTTGTTGTGACAAATCATGGAAAATGTTTGTTGTGGAAGTATCTAAAATGTGTTATCTTAAGCAATAGGAATAATAATATTTTTTTCCTTACTAGAGATGCTATATAAGAATATAAGTTAATTCAACTGTTCTAAAAATGCTGAAAACGGGTCGAGCGAGGAAAGATACTTAGTTCTCGCTCTAGAATTTTCTCGATTCCCTCCAATTCGAAAGCTAACATCTCGTATTAAAACATAAAACAATAAACCAAATTGGGTGCTTTAGCCTGTCACTCTAAAGTCCTCTAATTCTACACCCATCAAAGTATATCTTTCTATTTATTTACACTCAACCATATGAATTGCATTCTCACCCATACAATCTCATGTGATTCTTTCTAATTGTTGGCTGAGACAATACCGCACTGGATCTTACATGTTCTCACAACATATTTTAACATCTTAATTGGTCAAATCAAGAAATAAATTAAGTAAAAGGTTTTAAATCATCACAACTTCTTCCAACATTGAAGTACTATACTTCACACAACATATTTTCATAACTTAATTACTTCATCACATTAAGAAAAATGATAAAGAAAACTATTCAGAATTCATGAAGAAAACACAATCACAACTTGGTTTAAAAGTAGAAATCATAGTGAAAACACAAGAAGTCTTACCAAAAAATCAAATGTAATACAAAGATAAAGATTTATCTGTCAATTCTCTCCACAAAACTCTTAATGTTCTTTTGAAAACTTTGCTTCACGTTATAATACTCTATCGAGGTTGGCGCCCAACTCCGTAGACTCCAAATCTCAATTCTACTTCTAATACAAACTATATAAAATAAAGTAAAGATGGTAAAGTGAAGAGGTGTGTTCTAAGATAACTTCCTAACATAAACCTCACTCTGAAACACTAATCACACCATTTTTTTGATTTTCAAGTCATCTTTTCTATAATTTTCCAAGAGGTGTCTTCGCATTTCTTTAAATTGTGTCCCGATTCAATATATCTTCCAAGATATGCATCTATTCAAAAGTAATTTGAATGAAAATTGGTGTCAATAGGTAGTTACCCACGTTCTCACCAAGAGGTGCTTCGAAAACCTCTTCAAAATGGCGCATAAATTAAAACAAGTCCATTTTTTAAATTGCCGAGCTTAAGTGCGGGGTACCGGCGCTTAGCCACGAGCATGCTGGCGCGTAAGCTCCAACTCTAACGCATAGCCGTAGGGCCTTGGCTCGTAAGCGCGATGTATGGCGCTTAGCCTTGATGAGTCACTTCTTCAACTTTCTTCATTTTTTTCCTAAATTTGATCATTTTTCCTTCTCATCACAATCATTCATTTAATCATACTTGTAAGAAAATCACACAAAATACTTTTCATTAAAGTGCAATATCATCAAAAATACGTATAAAAATGTGCACAAAACTATTATATATTTTAGGTGTATTTTAGGTGTATCAATATATTTTAAGAAGAAAGAAGTGTGAAAGAAATAAAAAAGAAAGAAATATGCTAACATAAAAGGCAATGAGGAAGCCCTGCGACCCCCCTTTGTCCCACAATTGTGGGATCAATACGTGATCGACGGTATTTGCAATCTGTGAAATCACGTCTGTAGAATTCCACATCTTTGTAACTTGTGCATGAACATATGGTGGATGTTTTCGCTATCCATATGATACTCTTCTAGGGCTCTTAGAGCTCTTTAATATGCAGATTTTGTGGGGAGGTGGTTATGAAATGGCTAGGGGAAGAAGAGACATGAGTTTGATCGAATTTGGATGGGGATAAATATTGTCGACGGCTGTACCATCCATAAATTAGCAAAGATAGCCTTAAAACAACGAGGAACTGGTATCGAGGAGGTTTACTATCTGTTCTTACACATGCTACAGATAAACCATTTGCAATAGGAAAATGATACTTTACTTCATTAGTATAAAAATCAGAGATAGAGTTGCCACAAATTCAAAGTAAATAAAAATCCTCTAAACCATGAAATAATAACATAAAAAAACTCCAAGTAAAAACCCTACTTAAACTAAGAAAAATAAGAAATAAAGGATTAGGAAATATGCTAGAAGTTATAAGAAATTTTCTCAAAAGTTTTGCAATGGAGCCAATTTGGTTCTCCTAGTTTGGTTCTCCTACAATCGCATGAATGTTGATTCTATGGGATTGCGGAATCTTGACATTGCATGATTCCTAGGGTTGCTAACCCCACGGGAAGCTTCGCGTCACTCTCAAGTAAAACCGTCTTAGAAATAAGAAAAATAAGAAATAAAGAAATAGGAAATACTGCTCGAAATAGTAAGAAAATTTACTCGAACTTCTATAATTGAGTCGGTTCTGTTCTCCCACGATTGCGGCAAAGCTGAATCTACAGGATTGAGGAATCTTGCGATTTTGTGATACTGGGTAAGGTTGTTGACCCCTCAAGAAGCTAAACTTCATTGTCCCCGATTAGAAGGAGCTTCGTCTCCTTCTCAGGAAGCTTTTGAATCAATCTACTGCTACTATAACAAAATCATCACTCTGTTCTGTTTGAGGCAGTCTTGCTATAAAATCTATGCTCATGTTCATTTCCGCCAACTCCAAAACATATATGCCTCTTCAAAGTTTGTCTTAGTAGATGAAACAATTATCTTTCCTCGGCAAAAATTGAGCTGAAACTGGTGAAGAACGATTGCTAAAGTTTTAGTAAGTATTCTCGTGAACCAAGTTTCGATTCATTAAATTTTTTACATGCTTTTTCTGACTCATATTAGGCTGAGAGTATCTAATAAACAAGTATGTCTGGAAGAACTAAGTCTAGAATAAAATATGTGGTATACTAAACCACTCTCAATAGCAAAATCTCTAATGGTAGACTATCAGGCGAAATATATAATAATTCATTCAATTGCGCTGCTCCTTTTTTGGCAATGCCTCATTTGATTCATTATCTTCTAGGAAAGCCATTTTTAATCATCTTGAAGTCTCTCTCACGTGTTCAATATGCATCACTAGCAACTCTCCTTCAACAGCTGGAAGTTGGTGCTCTTTTGCATGCTCTCCTCTATTTCACTCAATTTTTTTGGTAATAGCTCCTCAACATGCATCACTAGATCATTCTTTTATTTTGGCAATCTGATGCACTGTGCCCAAAATTATATCTCTCAATGCACTTCCTGATTGGGACGAATCGAGGAGTTGGTTCCATCTGTTCTCTACTATGAATTAGTTTTTCTTAAGGCAGAATCGGTTGGGGTGCCCCGTTGTGTACTTTTGCTGCTAATTCTGATGTTTAACTTTGTCTTTAAGCTGTGAATATCATTTGTTCATTTTCCTGTTTCTCAACCTTTAAAGCCAGGGTCTATACAATAAGTAGGTGACCAGGAAAACTGTCTATACAATAAGTAGGGACCAGAAAATTGCAGCTGCACCACATTCCTAAAAGATGATCTCAGTTCTTCATGTTATATCGCTATTGTGTGCTTTTCTGGTTCCACCAACTCAAATTTCAGCATGAGTTGATCAAAGTCTGCTATGTACTCCACAGAAGTGTCTATCTGGCTTTGGTTATGGAGCTTTATGAACATGTCCTACCAATAAAGTGGGGGAAGAATTTTGTGCTGCATCTCTTTTTTTATCTTCGACCAAGTGACGATCTTAGTCTTTCTTTCTCGTTGCTAAATACACTTTTGGTTCTCTAGTTGTATCAAACAACTTAGAAAAGAAGAAGCCCTGGAGAATATTAAAGGAAGTATGTCCTAGAAAACTCTGCCAGAAGAAATCACTAGCAACACAGTTGTTGGAACTAGATCCTCTCTAAGAGAAAGACAAGATAATGATTCCCAATATGTTATGGTTGAGGAGGGTGTAACACTGGACACAACCAAACATCTTCTAAATAATTTAAGACAAAGAAATGAGCAAATAGAGAGACTAGAAAAGAGAATGGAAGAAATTCTAGTTTCTTGATGGCTGCCAATGTAATTCTCTTATCCCAAGTATTATTTTTGTAGTAAAAATTTTGGATCATTGTTTAAAGCCACTTGATAAATTCAGTTGTATGATAAAAAAAAGAGTTTAGTAGTCTTGGGATAATAATGCCAGAGAAAAGATTCCATAGTCCATAACATGTTAAAAGAACTATGTTGGCGATGTTCTACTAAGAGTAAAGCATTTATCAATCCATAACATGTGATGTACATAAATGTACAAAACATGAAGAACAATTACGAAAAAAAATCTTGCAGATGTATGTACATTCAAATCCAATAATGGAATAAATTATAAAAACCATACATTGGCTTAAGACATGTTTGTAAAAATATAAGTACTGTTAGATATGTAAATACTTTATAATTGGATCGTTTGTATGTATATCTTTCTTTGCAATTTTAAAATTTCTTCATGATTTAAATACTTGAAAATTGACGTATGCATTTGGTATAACTTGGAGAAAGTTTCACTCTTCCGCTTCACCAATGTCTTCTACTAGTAGATTCACAACTTCAAATAAATCATCTACATGGATTTGAATTGTATCTCTTTCTTATGTCTATCTGCCTTCTTTTTCATGATCTGTGGAGCTCTCAGTAGATACTCCTTGAGCTCTATTAATATTTTGTCTCTCTCATCAAAGTACTAGAAGACACTGAAGTGTAAAACTATGCCCATAATGTATTTGGTGAGGTAGATCCAGCCCATAATGAACCTTGAAAGCAGTGGTCTTTGCCATAGTATGGTACGAAGTACAATACTAATATTCAAGCGATGCAATCCACCTTGCCAAAAGCTTCAGCATATTCGATACAAAATAACGCAGACATGTCTCTATCCTTTTGTTGACCAACTCCGTCTTGCTATTGGCTTGATTATGGTATATTGTGTTTCTCTTAAGGACTGTTCCTTGTAGCTTAACATCTTCTTCCAGAATTGGTTGAGAAACACCTTGTCCCTGTCTGATACAATAGATTCTGACACTGTACAAACAAATACTTCTTGTATGAACATCGTAGCGATTGAGATAGTAGTGTAGGTTTGTTGTAATAGAATGAATGGTGTATACTTGCTCAGGCGACCCACTACCACTAGCATCACCCGTATACTCATGATCTTGACAATTCTATAAAATCCAAGGTCAATTCTTTTCAAACCTTCTCCGGCAAAGCCAAGGCTATAATAACCTCTCCGACACTTTGGTCAAGTACTTGTGTCATTGACACACATCACATCTTGCCATTATGTATTCTACATCTCTGTGCATCCCCACCCATTAATGCTCTGTCTACTGTATGTCTATAGTACCCCCAAGTGTCCGCCAATTGCATTGTCGTGAAACTTTGCAATACTTTGGGGATATACTTTGATGCCCTTTGCAACATGAACTGTTCCTGGCAAAGTAGTTGCTACTCTTCAATGCATATCTTGAATGACTGTCTAGATCCTGTAGCAACTCTGCCCGAATTTTGCTCGACTCTTCATCCTACTCGCTCTGCTGTCTCAGAGCTTCCCAATCTAGGACCATGGGTACCAATAAGGCTGGCAGCTTGGGCTCCTCTACCTCTCTTGACAATGCATCTACTGCTTTATTCTCCAATTCCTGCTAGTCTTGAATCTCAAAATTATATCCCTTTAAATTGGATTGCTACCTCTAATACTCCTCAGTCACCTTCCCCTACTCCAAGAGAAAATTTAAGCTTCTCTAATTTGTCCTTACTGGATAGTCTTGCCCCAACAGGTAGGGCCGCCTCTTCTGAATGGCCAAGAAAGTGACCATCAACTTTCGTTTGGCCCTTGACTTGAGCCTCGACCTAGCTATGAGCACCTAGCTGAAGTAGGCTATCGACCGCTGGTACTGCATGAGCACTATTCCCAATCCGTACCCCGATGCATAGGTTTTTACCACAATTGGTCTATTATAATTTGGAATTGCTAATATCATATTGTTGGTCATATTTTTCTTCAGATATTTGAAGGTCTGTGTCATTGCTTCCCCTCACTTGAAATTATCTTTTCTCAGCCTTCTGTTAGTGGTCATGCGATCGTGCCATATCCCCTCACAAATTTTCGGTAGTATCCAATGAGACTTAGGAATCCTATCAACTCCAAATTCTTTGTTAAAGGTCAGTCCACTATAGTCACGATGTTGGACCGGTGTGCTGATACTCTCGCCTTGGTTACCATGTGCCATAGGTACTCCTAGGAAGGGTTCCCATATTCCTGTCTTTTGGCGCCTCTTTCTGAAATGATATTGTCTTGGTACTCAGTGTCATGACTATCGAGGCACTCTCGTAGAATTCTTCTATGGTGCTGCATTTGCTAGTTTTCTTCACCTATTTCTTGTCTTCCGAACAGATCGAGTACCTCACCTCCAACCACTAGAACCTTGCTAGGGACTTTACCTCCAAACATTATCCTACTGCAATAAGCTTCTGTTCATTATTCAACTCATTTGCTGCAACGTACTTTCTTTTCGAAGATCGATATTTATTTTCCTCAGCCTCGTCACCCCAACCTCCTCTCTCTCCGACATCTGCCCCATATGTCTACGTGAAACTCCCTCCTTTGATCACAATCGTGCCTCTTGCATAACTTCAATTTTTGACCCATCCCCCTCCATTCGGAGTTTCTATTTCATCCTCTCTCGAAGTCCTAGGGGGAAGCTCTTGATATTTGATGCTTTCCTCCTTGTAGTCCTCTGGTTCATTCTCCTGCCCTTTCTATTTGGTTACCAATTAACCCTTCATTAGGGTTTGTCATTTGACCTATCGACGGGGTTTTGTATTTTATCTCAATGAGCTGCTTAATCATCTCCTCAAGGCTATGAAATCGTCCTCCATTTGGTTTTCCATTGACGTAAACCTATCCTCTATAGTGACAAATCTCTCTTCCATAACCGTTCTAATTTACCCCTACTCTTTCCAAAGCATTCACCTTTTTTGCTCTCATTCCTAAATGGTTCTAGCTCTAATACTAATTTGATAAAATTCATAAAAAATATTGAGAACAAACAACAAATTAATTGTTGATTTTATTATTACTAATGAAAACAAGCAAGATATAATATTGATCTACCATTTGAGATGTATATCGTATGTTCAGAAATCCTAAACGTTGCGAGGAACGCCAAGCAACAAGCAAAACTGCAGCAATTCAAAACCTATCAAGAAATCCTAGCCAATTAGCCCTCATAAATACTCTTCAAGATCCCGTCAAAATTTTTCCCCAAAACTCCCATTAATTCCCTTATTTTATGTGGGCCCTACCCAGATTCTAGAAATGTCCTCAACATCTCCTAAGGATTCTACCTCTCTATGCTGGGTCGGTTGGCTTGTTGACCAGGTTGCAGTTAGTTTCTCTTGTTTTGACCGGTCTAGATTTTTCCTTCTTGGACCGGCTCGTCGTTTGTAGGGTTGCCTCTCCTGTTGTGGGGAGCCGAAGCGGGAGCAGGTGTATCAGAATACGATCTCCACCAGACCTGCATTATCTTCAAAAGGAAAAAAAAAATCCTTATCATGCCTTTATTTATTTGTTATTATTATTATTTTTTGAAATGGTCATGCCTTTATTTATATAAACAGAAGATGTTATTATGATAATAAAATAGAATTTACAGTCTTGGGATAATAATGCCAGATAAGGGATTCCGCAGTTCATAAATGCTGTAAAGGGTGTGCATTTCTCTTTAAATATCAAAAATGGATTACAAATGGTGTTCAAAATTAGGCCTCATAGCCCGCCAAAAAGGAAAACCTATCTAGTTCTAACAAAGCAAACAGGTCATGGGAGGAGTGCACTGAGTGAAAACAAAACCATCTTGTAAGGCTTGTTGCACACAAAAATGAGCAGCTTTGTTACAATATCTGGGTATGGGAACAAATAAAGCCTGTCTAAAATCCAAAAGAAAGGCAAGATCCGTACTATGCTGTGGATTTCAGGACCAAGTACACTTGTTCATTTTGTGATGAAGTCCACATTCTTCCAATCCCCTTCAATGATAATTTCACTTCTCAAACATCCATGGTTCAAGTCATTTGTGTTATACACTTCGAGTTCTACCTTGGCATGGTCCTATTGGCATGGTCCTAATGTTCCCAACGCTTTCCCACCGCAATCACACAATCAACAACTTCATTCCAAATAATCATCCCGAGCACAGCCATATGAGAGAGGAGAAGAGCCCCGCCAAAATACATCTTTAACCAACTGTGATGGAGAGCATCAAGAGAGATTTCACAGTCCATAAATTGCTGATGGAACTATGTGGGCGTTGTTCTAATTTGGAGCTAAACATACATCATTTCATAGCATCTGAAGTACACGAATGTCCAAAACATGAAGAACAGTTAACAAAAAAATTTGGCAGATGTATGTACATTCAAACCCACTCATGGAATAAACTATAAAAAAATGGATGATAGCTTGGCTTAAGACATGCATGTAAAAATATTAGTTTAGGTGTTACATATGTAAATTCTTAAAAAATGAATCGTATTTTAGTATATCTTCATTTATAATTTTAAAATTTCTTCATGCATGAATTGCAAATACTTCGAAATGGATCCCTGCAATAGTAGAAATTTGGTCAATATACCTTCACTCCAAGACCATGGCTCTCTATTGATAGTTCATGCTGAATTTTCGAGCTTGTGGTTTTTCATCACTGCAAATTTCCTGATGAAAGGGATTCATTTTTTTTTCTTGATCTAGCTAGTCATCGTTGTAGCTATGGTTGATCTCATCTGATTGTCTCCTCTCAAATGTGACAAGCTTCTGCTGTAATTGAAAGATTTTTTATTTTATATTCTACATAGTAAGTTCCAGGACAGTTCGTTGAAAACTTTTCCATGTAGGCATTTTGTCTTTTTCTCCGGTATTCCAATAGATGTATGATTGTAAATCATTGTTGGTTCGGGTTTTGAGGTTTTAGGGGACGGTGTCAGGGTGGATTTTTTGTCGAGGTCGGAAAGGTCGATTTTGGAAATTTTAGTGTTGGTGTTAGGAAAGCAATTTTTTGGGTGGGGATACTAGACTAAGTTATTTGTAATTTTGGTTTGGGCCAAAGAAGACAAGACCATAAAGATCTATGGTTTGTCGAGTTCAAATACCAAATAATACCGTCCTAGGGCACTTAAAAGGTATTTAAGAAGCAGATTATGCAAGGTGGTGGTTGTGGAATGGTAGTGGGAAGAAAATACTAAAGTTTGACGAAGATTAGACGAGGATAAATTTTTCTTGGAGATTGTCTCGGCTGAAAACAACAAATATAGTGTTTAAATGATGAGCTTCAAATGTCGAGGCGGTTCACCATCTGTTCCTGCACAAGTTACAGACGCATCATTTGCAAAATAAAAATGATACATTACTTGATTAAGGTAGAAATCAGAGATACAGTCTCCATAAACTCAAAGCAAAGCAAAAATCCTCTCAACCAGAAAATAATAACTTATAAATAGTCCCTCAAGTAAAAACACTTCCTAGAAATAATAGAAATAGGAAATAGGCTAGAAACAATAAGAAGTTTTCCCTAAAATTTTGTAGTCACGCCGGTTCAGTCCTCTTCCACGATCAGGAGAAAGCCGATTCCTCAAGATTGTGTAATCTCGCGCTTGCGTGATCCCTAGGTTGTTGATCCCGCGGAAAGCTCTGTGTTACCATATAACATTGTTTCATGGTTTCCTTTGCTGTTCTCTGCAATAGCAGGCGCCGCGCCGATCGACACCATTGTCTGTTCAAACGCCATCAATCACGAATACGGTCATTCCCTCGCTGTTCCATAATTTCCTTCCTGCTAAATCCCCTGCGTAAACACCTTTTTAGAGCCCTAGAATGGTATCAATTTTTAAAACAATTTCCTTCAATATTGAATTTGTAATTGGCAATTCCTATTCTTATTATCATAAATACCTGCAATGTTGGGAAGTCCTGTTTTCTGATACAATTTATTGAGAATTGCTGATACCATCGTTTTCGCTGTTTTATGATCTCAGCAAGGAAAGAGGGTACACATCCTGCTTGTTCTTGCCGTGTAGGTGGTATGCAATGGGTATTACTCATTTCCTATAGGGATTAGATCATTTTCGGGCGTTTTTATATCTATGGATTTATGCTATTTTTCCTGCTTTCAACGCTTGAAATATATTATGTCATTAAGATTTTGTTATTGAAATATCAAATAGTTTTGATATTTTTGTGATGATAAACACGATATAGATCACTTGGATATATATGCTATTAATGTGTAATCAGCCAGCGCTATTTTTAGGCAACCTATGATAACGGGAGCGTGGAGGTCTTCCACCTGGAAGATGAAAGATGGGAGTCTAAAGTTCAAAACTCTTCTAGGGATAATGTTAGTATATTTTCCTCAATCCTCGTAAAGTTATCTTACTTCTAAATGATAATTAAAATTTTAATTGATGCAGGATTCATATGGTATCCAAAGAAGAGCTTGGTGAGCATTTTGATTTGTGTAAAGTTTACTAGTTTGCAATTGATAGAGATTACATATTTTCTATTCACAACTTTTTTATTATTTTTGTTTTATGGGCTTCGTGATTTTGATAAAAATGAATATAAAAAAAATATTCTTTGTGAAGTAAATGTATTTGATTGTGCACATTTATTTCACATTAAATCTGTGAAGAAAAATTAAATCTGCTGTTAAATAAATACAAACTTGAGCTAAACACAGCTACTTAACTTGTACGTCATTTAATTTGGATTAAAATCGTATTTTACCACTAAGCTCCACGAAATTCTGTAGTGGCTTTCTTATATTCTTTGTTTTTAAACTCTTTTGTAATATTTTTTTAGTCATATTTCAATGTGACGTGTAGCTGTATTGAATAGACGTGGAAGGAAGCCCGTGGCACACTTTTTCTTTCCTTAGCCAATTCAAGCATGTTCTTTTTCTTTTTGTTCCTAAAATGCTCAATAGGGCTGCCCATTTTTGTGCCCAAAAAGCTAATTTACATAGTTTTTCTTTTGATATAGTTCCTAAATCCTCGGAGCTTTTTTCCATTCTTCAGGATGACAGAATCTCTTTTGCTCCTGCCTGAGGCCATGTTTCTTTTTGTACCTTTTGTATCTCCTCTTTTAGTTTAATGTTAAAACAGACACCTTCACGAATATACTCTTGTTTAGCATTTTTTGCATTCTTATAAATTTTTTAACAAACGCCTATGGAAGTACTTTTCCGTTGTAGCGCCAGTTCTTTTTCTATTAGCACGTACATTGGTAAAGTTTGTATAAGAGGTTGAGGATTAAGTTTTAAAACTGAATGATACTGGAACTAGTAAGGGAAATAGTGGAACCACCAAAAAGTATTTTCATTAATATTAAAATAGGCTTACAACATGACTTGAACAGAAATAACAATACAAAACATGAAAGAACACCAACAACACTCATAAATGTATCCTAGTGGGTGACGGGGGATTGGAGGTGCGACGGCAGCCACAAGAGACGGGTGGTAGCGAAAGGATGGTGTGCAAATGAAGGGACAAGAATTAGGAAGGTTTGTGGGTGGTCGTCAGCAATCGTGTAGTTGCTAGGAGAAGCTTGAAGTGGTCAGTGGCTAATGGGAGTAGAAAGAGATTGGTTGGAGAGGATAAAAGGGGAAGATACAATCACCACCACGTTGGGGACACAACCGGAGCTCCACCAACTCTTAAGATACAATCCATAAAGGGGAAAGAGACTTCACACAGAAGACCTGAAGCTAAACATAAACACAACTCTAATCTGACTCCCCATACCCAATATAGCAATTTATAGACTCCTAAAGGAAGCTTCTACCCAAAGGAAGAGTAGGGAAGCCCAAAAAAATCCATAAGACACTATGAGTAGCAGACTTGTAAAACCCTACCCGGAATCGCACGATCCCTCAAATCTTCGTGCGGGATCTCCCGTGTCTCGCGAACACGTGACATCGCGAGCCCTCTTGCCATCCCTTTGCTCCGTTGTTCAAAGCGCCAGTAACTAGGCGCTATTCAGTGCCCTGAACCAGGCGCCGTTTTAGCGCCTATAATCGGATGCTGTCAGCGCTTGTATTATTGGATTAATTTACGCTTTAATGTTTTTAATGTTTAGGTTGTAACAATTAGGCTAAGAACGAAAAAACCATCAATATCCTTCAAACTTCATCAAGTTTCATATTGATCATTTTATTTAAATTTTTCATTTTCAATTTCTCAACATTGATTTTTGTCATCTGGATTTGTCTCATGTGTTAGCTCTTTCTTAGAAGTACAAAAGCCAACTCGGAGCATGGATGCCTCACCATCAAGGTGACATGGAAAATGTTGAAAATAAAGGATACTACTGCCACATTACTTGCTCACTTAGTTGCGCATATAAAGTGGTGTGGAATGTGATTGCTGAATGGAGAACCATGTTCCAATGGAATGCTGAAGCGAGATTCCACTTTGTTCAGAATCAAACACATAAAGAAGGAATCACTGAATCAAGATGAAGTTCCTAGTGATGAACCGATGCCCCATCAACTTGACATTAAATATCAGAGAGGTCAGAATTTTAAAGTCATGAATGACTTGCCAAATTTTGACAAATATTTGGATCTGGATAAATTCGTTGAGTAGTTACTAACAGTGAAATGAGTTTTTTAGTGCAATGAAGTTCCTTTGGGAGAAGCAAGTCAAATTGGAAGTCATGAAACTCATAAAATAATGCACCATTGTAGTAAGAATTTGAAACATCTTTGATGGTGGGAAGGAAGAGCAAGATCACCACATGATTTAAAATGAGGAGTAGTTGAAAAAAAAGATAGGTGACACAAGGCTAACCGTGAATGTAATAGATGAGTATTAGCTTCTAGCTGATGAGTGAGAGTTTCTAGTTTTTTAATGGATTGTTTTGAATGAGCCAATGGGAGTGCAATAGTTGCTCTGCTACATCATCTTTCATACCTGTTACACCATGTAAGGAAATGTATGCAGTGCTATCATATAGATGCCGACATTTGTGGGAACGTGGTGCTTTCCCAAATGATTGAGAAGTTGAGTCTGGCCACATTGAAGCGCAATCAAACTTAATCCCTATATTGGTTGAAGGGAATATGATTATAGTTGACAGAAGATGTCTTGTGGAGTTCTTTATTAGAAACTTGTTCTAGGAGGAGCTGTGATATGACGTGGTATTTATGAATGCTTTTTACATTCTATTAGGCCATTTTTTATAGTACGACTTGCACATTTCATGATGGTAAAATTAACATATTTCTTTACGAAAGATGCGAAGCACATCGCACACTTACCTTGGAAAAATTTTGAGATATGGACGTTCATACACAGTCTGAGAATATGGTGCCACAATCTATCTTTATGCAAGGATTAAGAGAATGATTTGTAGGACTAGAATTGATGATCCTAGAAGATGGTGAGTCTAAGAAGCCAATATAAATACATGACAACTACTGCGGAGAGAGTTTTAGAATGTTTTGATTGATAGTCAGCCTCATAGGTTGCCATCACTGAGAGAGATTGAGCATACTATAGGCTTCATTTCAAGATTTATTGTTCTAAATTAACCTGCTTGATAGATGCAGTCAGTTGAGTATGAGAACTTGCAGAAGTAGGCTAGCTTTATTTCGTATGAGTACTAGCACTTGTGCAATTTCAGCTCTGATGGCGCCAAAAAGGGATGTTTATTTATTCTACAACAATAGATTTTCAAACAGCATGTGTTCCAAAGTTTCATCAGTAGATATGAGCATAGACTTTATAGTAGGTCTCCCCCAGCCACAAGAATGCAATAACTTTGTTATGGTGGTGTAAGATCATTTTTGAAAACTTCTAGTGAATAAGGAAAAACCTCTCCTATCAAGGGCGAATGATGTGATGCAATTGCAGAAAATCAAATCTCGTTCGTGCACAACACAAAACTGTACTCGGTCAAAATGCAGAGGCCATATTCGACAATCTTCCGTGATTGTGAGATTGAACTGACATGGAGTTTGTTCTGATTGCATTGTAGTGATATTTTTCTTTACCGGTGTTGCTTCCAACACCTTGTGGGACCCTTTGCTAAGATTATTTTTAGAATTAAGTTTTTTTGTGAGTGGGAACTATTTATATGTTATGCTTTGGTTTTGTTTATTTGGAGATTGTATTCGCTGGTTTTTATCCTAAAGAGTATTGTATCATCTTAATTTTACAAGTAGTTTATATGTAGCTTGTTCAAGAACAGTCGTTGGATCTCCTTCCACATCCATGCCGCATTGGAGCCATTGTTACATGGTTCTCTTTGTTGTTTTCTTTCTGGACGAACACCAAATGTCTTATGTTTTCTTCCAAATGACACATATCCTCATTCCCATGTTATTTCACAACACTTTCTCGTTATATCTAGGTTCAATTAATGCAGAAATATCAGAGGGCTTCCTTCAATCAAAGTACATTTGATGGACATTTGAGTGCCTTAACAATGTCTGATTGAGCAATCTTGGGCTCGCTGAGCAATCTCGATTCGACTATAAGCTTGCTAGATTCGACATTCGTTTGACCTTCTAAATATCTTTGGGAAAACTTTCAAGAGTGTTTTAATGACATGATCTTAGCTTGATTTGACTCATATTGGACTAATTTTGACATCATTAGGTCCATCTCATCGAGCTGGTCAGTTTGGCTATAAGTTTGCTGAAATCAGAGTTTTGGATTACTTATTATCAAGATTTGAATATTTCTTATCCAAAAGTTCGTCTCGAGATCCGTGGCATACCTCAAGGTTCCTATCGGATGATGAGTATTTGCTTATAGCGTATCAATTCTCCGAGAGCTCACACACTTGGCTTCCTTATATCCCCATCAAGTATGAAATTCTAACTAAAAGTCGTAAATAAAAATTTTCTATTACAGTATATATATAGCATTTTTAAACTTTTAACTTTTACCATTTAACGGCTTGGTCGAGCCCTAAACACGTGCATGCGAAACTTGTCACACCGAACCACACGACACCGTCCTCGCCCAAGAGCTCCACCTTCAAATTCAATTGTGGCTCGTTACCAACAACCCTTCCTCCTTTGGCTCGAACACCCCTACATGCGAGAGATTCAGATCGAGATCCTAGATTTGACTCTCTCCCATATGAACGCACGAACTTAGTCCTACTCGTCTTCCTCCGTCTTTGTTGTTAAACCGCGTGCCCAAGTGCACCCGCCTCTCCTCTTTATTTCTTTGATTAGTCGGGGCACGTGCTCTCCTCCTTCAGCACCGAAATCATGAGCTGATCCTTCGTCCGTCTTTGTAGATCAACTTTCCCTACAAGTCGTTAGGCTTGCTTTTATCTCTTTATCTCCCTCTTTATCGCATCAATTTATAGGCGAACTATCTTCCTTGGCTTCCCAACACTCTCACTTCATCTCCCCCTCCATTCGGTTGCCCAACTCCTTGTTTCTTCTTCTTCAATTCTTCGTTTCTTCTTCCCTTGGTAATCGAAACAGGACCGTTACAGGCTATTTTTTCTATTAGGATTAGTTTTGGAATGATGTGTTTAAGAATTGCATAAAATGGAAGTGAGCATAAATTTTTTACTATTAGATTAGATAGTCATTTTAGATGATTCGGTTACATTAAACATCGACCATCTGATATCTGGTTAGAAGAATATATGTTCTAGATTCAACTTGTGTTTAGGAAGGTAGAGAGTGACCTAAAAAACTCGGGCATATTGTATAAAAGATGATCTTATTCTATTAGAATTTAATGAAAATATGACATTCAGCAGGATGCAATGGAGAAAAAGGATTCATGTAGCCTACCCGACGTAGTGGGATAAACGCTTGTTTTTGTTGCTGATTTTTTTCACAGGTTGATGGATTCTAGAAGAAAAAAAATTTCTCCTAATTGGGAAGAATGATGCAAAGCTCCAACTAAACAATTCGATTGGAGTCGCTAACCCGTGATTGTAGGATTCCTTATATGGCGTAATCGGGAGACTCGTGATAGTGGGAAGATGATTTCTTGCACGGGATGCCTCCTGTTCCCAATTTCATCCTTTTTTTTTCTTTGAGTTAATTGTCATACCATTATTTCTTATGGTTATATTCTATGAGAAGACTATTTTGGCAAGTATGCTGCTGTTTTGAAAGGACTTTTGTTTGATTTTTAGTATTTAGAGATTGTGATATTTGCTTTTTACCTTAACTAGTGTTGTATCCTACTCTTTTGCAAGTGGTGTGTCTATCTTGCTCAAGAATAGGTGGTGGAAATTCCTCGCCGCCCTAGCATGTTTTCTCATCATCCACCATTGTTTTTCAATAGGGATAACCGACGAACAACTCAAATCTGCTATCCAACAATAAATTTTTATGTTTATCCCGCTCCTAGTACCGTTAACCCTATATATCTCATTCTCTTGTTATTCCGCTACCACCTCCCCTAAATCCGTTTCCTAAACATCTTCTAGTTGCTCTACAATGATATCATGACCAATCCTTCATTTTCCGAGAGAAGATTTGGAGTTTCGAAAATATTGTATAAGAATGGGATAGATTGTTAGATCTCTCAAAAAAAATTTTTTTTCAAACAAAAGTTATGCAAGTGTAAGAGTCAATGAGAAGAAGGTACACAAGATTTTTGAATAAGAAGGCAATGTGCATGAGGATCTTGGCCATGCAAGGAGGAAAACGATGGAATTTAGGGCAAGTATTTGGAAGTGCATTAATTTGGAGTTTTGGGTTAATAATACAGCCTCTTGTATTAAAAAAGCTGGAGGAAATATATTCTAGGAATGAATTTAAGCTACATTAGAGCCAAAAATTAAAACAAATTGATTCATAATTAAACACATAGGATGCCGGTCATATAATCTTTATTTATTGATATGAAATTTAATATTAATTTTGAGGGATCTAATTGAATTTTGAATTTCGGTGGAAGAAAGAATTAGTTTGAATTCAAGATCTTTCTAATAAACCTTTTAGCAAAATGGAGTTAATTAATTAAAATTAATTAGTACAAATGAAGGAAAGAGAGAGAGACGACCCAAGGGACTTTCAAATTAGTCTAATTGACTGTTTATTTAGTTAACTTAAGTTATGAAAAGGTGGGGCTGGCCAAATACTTCAAAATTTGGAGTTAACTGAATTGAATAATCAATTCAATTAGATGAAGTAATGGGTGTCGGCCACATATCTTAAAAATTATCATATGATTTATTTGATTAAACTAATTAGAATACTTTAAATGTAATCCAATTAGATTCATCATCATAGTAATCTTATACATAAACATTTGAAATTTTAAAGTCAAAAGGGATATAATTTTGAAAAATAATCAAAACAAAGTTTACATGATATCGGTGTATTCTTATGAAAAATAACTTAAAATCTGAATTTTGAAATTTACTTGAATAAAATTACGTATAACTAATCATAAAAATTTTGGTTATAATGGAATGATATCAAAGTTGTCCATTTTATTTCATAATTGAGAGAATGTATTAATTAGGATATTCTCAAGAATAATTCATATGGATTTAATTTAAATGATTTCACCAATTCAAATATGTTCATGACATCAATTTTAGTGAGACGATTAGTTAAGATTAGGCTATATGGGGAATGATATGATATATTTATTTTAAGGATAATTTATGTGAGTGAATGCTATTAAAATGATTAATTTAAAAGAATAATTTGCATAGTTTGAATTTTAAAAGGGATATAATTTTGAAAAATTATCAAAATAAAGTTTACATGATATTTCTGAATTCTTATGGAAAATAATTTAAGATTTGAATTTCTAAATTTACTTATAAAATTAAGTTGAAATAATCATAAGTTTTTTTTTATAATGGAATGATATCAAAAGTTATTCATTTTATTACTTAGGCGAGAGAATGTATTAATTAGGATATTGTCAAGAAAAATTCATATGAAATTAATTTTAAATTATTTCACCAATTCAAATATGTTCATGACATCACATTTAGTGAGACTATTAATGAAGATTAGGCTATATGGCGAATTATATGATATAATTATTTTGAGGATAATTTATGTGAGTGAATGCTATTAAAAGGAATAATTTAAAAGGATATTTGCATAGTTTGATAATTTTATGGTTAATTAATACGCTAATTCTCGTCTTGGATAATGTGATATCAATGTAACTACATGAAGTCAACTTTATGTCTAGTAGGATAATTCATGGAGTAATGCATGTGATAAATTTAATTAATTTAAGTGATTAATAATATATTTCAATTTTTAATATCTGAAGTAAAGTATTCAAAATGCTATATGAGTGATTTGGAACACTTATTTATTTGTAATTTTAATAAGATTAATACACTAGATTATCATCTCAATTATTTTTCTAGTCAACTAATTGACTAAGCTGATTAAGCTGATTAATTGAGCTGAGTTTGGTCTTTATACTGAAATATCGAGAATGAGCTCGTTAGTCTCATCCCTTTGGTTGGTTATCAACAATACCTACCCTTTATGTTATAGCTTCATTTCGGTGAAAAGATTCATAACTTGATCTTTGCTCAAATTCAATTCAAATGTATTTCCCTTTATTTGAAATTATATTAAAGATTAATATTAAATGCGTTATAAAACACAATAAGATTAAAAATTATGATACAAAATCAAGTACTTAATGATGTAAAGCAACATGAAATGTTAATTATGATTTGAACTTGAGATTCAAGTCATAATTATAGACTATTCTAATGCATTAGTTTTAATCATTACAAAGTGAAATTTCTTGATTAATACGATGTAATGATAAAAAGTGATCATATTGGAAGGAACCTTAAATGACATGTTCAATATCTAAACTTTATATATATGCTATTCTAGTCATGCATACAGTTGTCAATAAAATAGACTAATCATATTATAGCATATCATTCATTTGCTTCATTCATGTAGTTCCTGGCATAAAATAACTTGCTTGTCTTGCAATTTATCATATGGTTGCCTTGGTTTGCTTGTTATCGTTAGATAGTTGAGTACATCATTTGAGCCTGGGTGTAACATAACATTATCATTTTTGAACTACTTTAGGATACTTTTTCTACATAAAAGCTCATGTTTTTACATCACTTGTACAATTAATGATAAACATATCACTCTCAACTTATCACGCATAATATAACCTTTTTTTAACTAATTACGTCCTCATTATTGAACATTTGAATACATATGCCATTTGTTTTGAAAAGGCTGATAGACATTTTACATCATTATGTAGTTTTTATATGTAAGTTGTCCTATTTTTGAAGTACAATATCAAAATAAAATGTTTAAGTACTTTTATTACTTCAAATGCATGTTTTCCAAGATTTAAAATTAAGCATAATCTTGTAATCATTAATGGTAGGGTCTAAACTTATAATTTGCAATATGAAATTTTTTTTAAATTCATACCCTAGCAATTGATAAAATTTACATAGACAAGTTCAATGGAGATTTTCTCCCTAAATTTGAATTTGAGTATATTACTACAATTGAGAACATGGCAAATTTCCTCATTAAAATTACCGAAAAACCTTGGTCTTTGGAAAGAGTTTACGAAACAATTTATAAATTTCCTAACTTATTCATTTCTAAGTTATAGTAACCTTAAATTTTTCTACGTTTGAAGTTATTTTTAGGGATATTTCATAAAAAGCTTTAATATATGCTCTCCCCAATACCCAGCCCTTGCATTCTGGATCTCTTTTTTTTCGTTACCCCTTTACTCCCAACTCTTGCCTCCCTTGGGGTTACTTCTTATTATTATTATTATTATTATTATTATTATTATTATTATTATTATCGTTATGATTATGATTATGATTATGACCTGCCCTTGCAAAATTTTTTACCTTGATGTTATTTCTATATCAATGGTCTCATTGTTCATACACTAAGGGATAATAGGAACGTTTTTATTTTTGAAGAAAATTAGGACAGGTGTTAGAACAGTTTTGCATGTGGTATTGAATAAACTGATCATCCATTGTCTTTAATTTCATAAATGCAGATCTTGACAAGTTTAATTAACCTGAAAAAAAATTCGTATGTATACTTTATTCTGCAAGAGATTTTATAAGAGCTGTGGTGTGATAATTTTAGTCCTGCAGATAGTAAGCTGACCATAAGTTATCCTTGTGAAGTTTATTTTTGGGATGCGTTATTTGCTAGCAGTTAGATGTGCATTATTGTATCTTACAATTATCCTAATTTGTATAATCCGAATTTTCTTGCAGCAATACTTCCAATAAGCATTCAACTGTGTTACGTGAAAGTGCTAGAAACTCTGAGCAGTTTAACAGCTCTGCCATAGTTGGTAATGACTCTTTTATTGGCATTTTATGCTGTCCCTGATCAACTTCTGGCTTCGCTAGCTGCCTAGCTCTGATTAACGATCAAACTATTGGTTCAATGATTTTTTCTTGTTGACGTAAATATTTTGCATACTGCACTTAAACCTGTATTTGGGCGCTTTTGGACACAGATTTCATTCTCAATTGGGTTTTTATTTCTTTAATGAGCTTAAGTGTTGTAAGTACACTTTAGAAACATTTTCGTGGTGTTTGGCTACCAGTAGGATTTAGTAAATCTGAAAATCATAAATCCATTAAATCCACTGTCCCCGTGGATTTAGTAAATCCGGATTTAAGTAAAATTGAAGGAAAAAGTTTTTTCCTTGATTCCACAATTCATAAATCACGGAACTCTTTCATTTTTGCTTTTGGTTGGATTTCATAAATCTGGTGATAAATCCTATTCAAAGGTGCTACCAAATACCGGTTGCAGGAGAAAGTTAAATGATTCATTTAAATGTTGCTCATTCTTTTTGTGTTTTTGGTATGGGCAGAATTAAATCTTTGCTTAATATTGGTGAGATTCTCCAGAATGCCCAATCGATTGCCTTTCCTGTAAATTGGCAGCAATGCTTTCCTCACGACTCGGCTGCTGGAATTTTCAAAGGGTCTTGCTTTAGAAGCCTAGCAACTTGAGGTGGCTAATGTGGGAGTTTGTTGAGCCTGTGATAGTTTTAAAATAAAAATTGATGGCAACAAATGCTTTTGTTTTATATTGAACGAAGAACTGGATTTACTGACAAAATTAAACAAAGAATGAAGGTTCTATGGTACTTTGGTGCTTCAAAAATATAGTTTTGGCATCCGTCTTTTCGATTATTCATGGAAAAAAGTGAGCTTGTTCGTTTTTGTTAGGCTGTGGTTAGCTTGGTAGAGTCGTTGGTGGGTATAGGAATTGAAGTGTAGATTTATTGAAATCATTCAAATATGGTGAAGGAGAAGTGATTGATAAAAATAAAATGGAAGGATGTCTTTTGTTTTGTTCGGTTCCATCCTCTGCTCATGTCACAACAACTCTTACAATTTACAGAACAACTCAACCTACTTACATCTGAATCTGAGTTATTGGAATCTGGAGCCTCTCACCATGTACATGAAGTCTTCAAATCTTCTCTTCCATCAGATTACTCAGTGCCTAGAATGCAAGCTTTCCTCTACATAATAACTCCTCTGTACCACCACATTTGATGTTTCCTTTTTCTCTTGTTCTCCATACAGCGCCCCCCTACTCTTCAATTGCCTTCAGCGAATAACCTTCTGTTCACTATCATTCAATTATCCCCACTAATTATTCTATCAATGACCAGGGTGCTATTTCACACCTAGACTGGCGGGATTCAAAAAATAAGGAGGCATTTTTGCCCAAGAGATTTTGTAACGGATCTTTTCCTCCTGGCAGCGAGTACCGTTATGTGGGCTCTATATCTATATTTTATTTAATTAAAGTTAGGTTAAATTTTGCCTTACCTGTTGCAAGTTGTAGGCCTTACCTGTTCCAGAAGTGTTGATTCGTCGCTTTGACATCCAAACCTTGCCGATATTGCCTTTTACTGCAATTTCTGCTGTCCTTTCTGCTGACCTTTCTGTCTTTCGCTTGGACAATTGCCGGAAGTAGTTGTTTCCTCTTCTAAACTTCACAAACTTTCCATCTTTTCTTCTTCCCATTCTACATTATTTTTTGGCTTACATTTGATTCTCAGACACTTTCTAGACCCTAGATTAATATCATTTGGTACCAGAGTGAAATCATTATTCCAGTTCCTTGACTTTAAATGTAAACCTTCAAAGTCTAATATTTCTATCTCCACCAAAATTCACTCCTACACCCCCCACCTAAATCTAGGCATAAAGAGGCCTTTAAAAGCTTACGATGAAGGATATACAACAGGAAATCTTTCAATTGAAAAGAAGGATTGTTAATTTTAAAAGGATATAACATGAGAAAGATAGCGACAATAGTGACTACTCTGATGGAGAATAGGATGGAAACCCTCATCACCGAGAAACCTCAAGCATCAATAAACTTAATGCTACATCGGTTCGGCATTGAGTATAGAGGAGAGAGCATGATTTTGGAGTGAGTGTTGATTTATCAGATTTTGACGATCTTATTGATTTGGATAAATTTATTGAGTGGCTGTAATCATCAAGTAGTCTAAGATGAAGGAGATGCAAAGCAAGTATCTCCTAGCACACTATTCACATGACGTCTTTTTGAGATTTTATCATTTGTAGTAGAAGAATCTATCAGTATAGAGGTACATTACTGAGTTTGAACATATTTTGTTTGTGATTTGTTGGAGCCAGAAGCACAATAGCCTGTAATCTTGAAGGATTTGGACTTTCACAACACAATTTTATTTGTTGTTAATGTGACATTACTTGATCCTAATAATTGAACTCATGCGCACATAAACCCACGGAACTGGTCATTAGTTTAGCATGCCCTGAAATAGTCCATTGTGTGTGTGTTACTAGTTAATGATCGGTTTCATTATCATATACTTTTGCAACAAGTCTTACTTTTGCATGCGCGCTTAGTATTTCTTAACTTTAAATTACAGCAAATCAAGTGACCTTTATAACATGTAATCAAATATTATAGGGATGCAATCCATTCTCCTTTTGAACTTGCTTTTAAGCAAAGGTAATACTGCATTCTTTGATTAGGACAACAGCCGGCAACCCCTATACTTTTACTCCATATTTTCTGAAACCGTTATGCTTTATGATAGCCTCAAAACATAATTTTCAAAGTTGACATTGTGCATTTTACGCTCAGGAAGTAAGAAGGCTAAGAGACAAAGACAATCATGAGCATCAGCTATTGCAAAAGAAAGTTCCAAATTGGATAAGGCCAACAAAAATGTATGCTTCCTGATTTTTCAGTATTATCTTCACATGATATATGTATCTTTTATTTTTATTTATTTATTTTTAATTTTATTTTTTATTTTTATTTTTTGTGCTTTAGGCTGAGCATCACAAAGGAGTCGGACAACGAAGAACATAAAGAGTGTTTTTTGCCCTAGATAATTCTAGTTCCTCTCTTTTGTTTATACCCATAAATCTATAGTTCAAAAAGCTCTAAATAACTTGCTCACAGTTCATCTGTTTCCATCTGTTTTGTAGATACTCCTATTTAGTGACCTGAAGTTGAGCTATCCTATTCGTTCATGTAGATTATAATAGGATTGTCATTCAAACTTTCTTCCAGTTGCTTGACTCTTGCTAGCTTGTGATATTTATTTATTTAAATAACTTTCCTAATCAGATTTAATCTTCTTATTTTCAATTCTATATATGTCCCATGCTGCTTAACATTCAGCTCAGCTGTGAAGCAAGGAGCTAGAAAATATTACAAAGTATTATTATGTTTCTTGTCTGTGTGGAGAGCGTTTTTGCAGATACGACGGGTTGTAATTTTGCGGGTACGACTATTTGTTCCTTGATGTTGAAATAACCAAGAGTCTAATTCGCAAGGGATCATTAATGCCAAATATTAGTCTCGACAGCCGTTTTTCTTGTGAAGAAATATTTTCCATCTATTTTTAATTAGTGATACTATTTGCCTGCTTTCTTCTTTTTTTTTTTTTTTAATTTTTATTATTTTATTTTATTTTATCTGAACAGCTCATGTTTTAAGTAATCATAAATATAACTGAATTTTAACCTGAAGCTTTTTTGTGAGGGTATATCAAAATTTTTTGTGCGAGTTTAGACTTCGATGGAAGCAGTTTAATCGTTTAGTTAAGTTCTTTTGAAAGATGTGTTGTTGGAATGGAGAAGTTTCTCTGCGGTTCTAAATGATGAAAAATTATCGTTCTTGCAAACAACGTCGGGAGACGTTCAATAGGCACTGCTTCAAGCGAAGACATTCGCAAGTGTCAGCGTCCCTGCAACATAATGGAGGTTCAGCATCTTCTCAAATGAAGCTTTAGAAGTGTTATTAAATTGAACTTTAAATGCGTATAAAAGGAATTGTATATGATATCACTGAATGAAGAATGATAATAACGAGGTACCTGTTCAATCCTTTTCTATTGAAAAGGTTTTATTGTTAATTCACAGTGAAAAATTGGATTATATATCTCAATTGCTACAATTATTAGAATGCTTCTCTATTCTATTATCTGACAAAGCATTTTATTTTGTATTAAAAATACCTTTTTTCTTATAATAATTATGAATCATAACATTAAGCTCACGTGAAGGGAGCCACTTTACATGGTGTGAAGAAGGATGATAATAATGAGGTTCTTGTCATGTTTTCATCGTCTAATATTGGTACTGGTTCTACCATTCATGGTATGATTGACGATGATATGATGTTGGGGTTGCAGATGTTATCCTATTGTATATAAAGATATGATTAAGGTGGTGAGAAATGTTGGCGCACCTCTTTAAATTGTTTGTAATGATGATTTAAAGTTATAAATTGTCAAAGAAGAATAAAGAATAGGCTGTTTTAATTAGAGGTTTTACATATCTGTTTAATTGAAGCAAAACTAATTTTTTCTTAAAAAATTAGATGTTAGCTTTATAAGAAATCTTCTACAAAAAAGTAAGGAAAGTGTGGATTTGGAAGCATAGCATATTTTTAATAGTTCAACACAAATAATATTTTCAGATAGTATAGTGGCTTGTTGTTGATGTTGTCATAGCCTAATTTTTTGACCTTATGATAACATTATGTTGCTCATTAAAATTTGACTTCTTTATAACATACTTATGTTGTGTTTTCAAAGGTCTATGGATCAAAGCTTACTATTTTTGAGAAATTATTTGATCAATCTTATAAAGCAACAATATAAATGTTATTAATTTAAAAAGGAATGATTATTTTAAATAGCTTAAGCTTAAGTTTATGTATGTTGTTAGAGATTATGATATTTTTTTATGGAATAGGGTTATATTAATGTTATATTTTTTAATAAATAAGAATAAAGTTCACTACATGATATATGAGATATTGTTGCCTATGAAAATTATAACATAATAGCAATTCATTTCCTTTTGCACTACATGATAAGTCTTAATACAAGGGTAGTTTCATTTTGCGGTGTTTTCCTTAATTACAAGTGGTTAAAGATTTTTAAATATAGTCATAAGCTCTCCTCATGCTCCTTGATTAAAAGGGAAATGCTAGCACATAGAGTGTTAGAAGTCCAGAGATAATTTATTTAAGATTTTAGAAAATTTTAATACAATGCCTACACAGAAGTCCAGTGATTGCTCTATTTTAATTTTCGCATTGACTACCAAGTATACTTGATATAACACTTCATTTACAAAAGTATAAATAAAGTTCTTCTAGATATTATGCATGATCTTAAGCTATTATATAGAAATCAGTTTTGGATAATATTTCAACAATAACAATCTTTAATCCAGTAGGTAAGAAAATGATCTCAATTACATTCTTATGCAAATTAATTTTTTTTAGTTTATTAGTACTAATATGAGCAATGTTAAGTCTATTTTTTAATGAATGGATTTCCACACTTTTTAAATCATAAATTGAAATATCATAAACAATAAAAGCTTGCTCATATATAGGCATTGCTAATAATCTGATTTTTTTTTAAATGTAGTAAATTTTAAATAGCTAATAATTAAGTAAAACTAGTTAATGATGTTATTTTTCCTTGTACTTTATCTAAGGGGATAATAAATTAATATATAATAGTTTTTTTATCAATAAATTAGTCATAATTTTGATTTGGGATAGTAATGCACTTCTTGGATTATCTATGTTAAGGTTTTATTTTTAAAATTTTAGCACTCCTTTACTGTGTTTGCATCGTATTTGTGATAAGAATTATAAGATATTATATTGTGACTAATTTTGGTCAAATGATACATGCACATGCTTGAAAAATATCTCGATAAATTAGGTATGAATGCATTGTTGTTAAATTGCTGAGTTTTTTGTTTTTTTTTCTCGTAGGTTTACACTCTAATTGGAGAAAGCTATTTTAAAGTTTCAACTACTTTATCCCCATAGATGATTAAATATCTTTGAAACAATTTTTACTTTGCTGGAAAAGGAGAAATACCAATTATCATTTTCAAATTTTATTACCTTATATTCCCTATTTTTTTAGCTAAATATTTTTATTATTATTATTTTGTACTTTTTATGTGTTTTAAAAAAATTATCCCTAAGCTACTACATTAAACCTACTTAGGGGATATTGGAGAGCCTGTTGTCTACTTAACACAAAAAAAAGACATGTAATGCCAGTGTACACACAACATAATTGACCTTTCTAAGAAAGACATGTATAGGTCTTTTCTAGAAAGAAAACACATTATATAATTTTCATGTTGCAACAAGAAAGATGTATAATATACTTATATATGATAGATTTGCCATTTTCATTTTACAACTAGCTTGAAATGTTTTTGGCTATGAGATTTATGGCATAGTGAATCAAATTCACACACCCTTTCTTGTGATCTTATGCTTAGCCTTGCCTATGTAAGTTGTGATTTTATGTTTTCCATGCACATACAAGTTGTGATCTTATGCTTATCCATGCCCATGCTACTTGTGTCCTTAAGATAGTAGAAAATAAATGGATGATATTTATATGTTGAGAAAGAGTTATTTAAATAGGCTAAGTATAGAGAGAGAGGCTGTCAAAGTTTATATAATAATAACTGACCAACTGAAAAAATGTTGAGATTTTCATGCCTATTTTATATTGATTTTGATGATATTGTACTTTAAAGAAAGGTATTTTTGATGTTTTATTGCAGGTATGTTGTTTAATGGACATTGGAGCGAAAAGATGCAAAAAGGAGCAGATTTGGAGCAAAAATAACCAAAATATGAAGATTTGACTTTGGACGTCGACGGCGAGATCGACGGCCCCGACGGAGGATTTTTTCCTGAGAACTCAGAAAATATATTGCAAAGAAGGTCGCCGACGGTGAGCACGACCCGCTGACAGCGAGCCTTAACAGATATGGTCCAAAACTTAGTATTCCAGAAGCCCGCCGACGGCGAAATCGAAGTCGCTGATGGCGAGTATGTCGGTTCTCTCACAAGGTGAATCGAATGTGGATGATTTTTGAAGGGATGCTTGGGTAACTCTTGGAAACTCTTCTACAACTTTAAAAGAAACATTTAGAGGCTGAAAAAAGTGTGTCCACTGTGTCTATTAGTGTTGGTGGTGCCATTAGAGTATTAGAGAGTTAGTTTAATTAGTGTTAATTGTGAAGGATTCTTCGAGAGATTTTAAGAGTGGAAGGAAAGTCGGAGATTTCTTCCTCCTTGCCGCTTTGAAGGAGAATTATGTGTGTCGTAAAGAAAGGAAGAGATTCAGAGGAACTTCAAGGAATTTGCTTGGGGAGGAATTCGAGATAAGTTGTACTTACTTATTATAGTTTGTATAACTTTGCTTTTATATATGAAATCCAAGTTTTGTCGTATCTTCTCCATGATATCTGAGTAGTTTCTCTGTCTTTCTCCTTGTTTTGAGATTATGTGAAATGGTAATTTGAATTAGTTGTGCCAAGAGAATGTTAAAGAAGTTGTGATAATCTTTTCACTTCAATCTTAATTTACTTTCAATCTGGTCAATTGATTTGTTAAAATATGTTAATTTTTACAACTAAACTGAAGATTACATCCAAGATTCAAGGAGGTCAAAGTCCTTGAAAGTACGGTGCAAATAAATAAGGAAATATTATTTATCGGCCGTAGAATTAGAGATTTTAAAGTGACAGACTAAAATCCTCAATTCGGTCATATCTTTTGGGTGCTAAAGTGTAGATGTTAGCTCTCTGGCGAGGGGAACATGGGAGCTCCGAAGTGAGAGCCGGTTTCCTCCCAGCCTAGCTGCAAATTCAATAACCAAGCATAGGATTAGTCAATGTTCTTTATGCCTGGACCAAAGGGTAAAAAATAGGTAAGCTCATATTTGGCACAACACAGTTTTGAACTAATTCTAATTATACATTCACTTAAATTTCTTAACAAGGAGAAGGATGCTTTCTTATATGAACCTCACTTTATTAGTACAAGTGGTTTATTGTTAGTAGAATTAGTTTATTAAAATTACATCTTATTTACAATTGCTTTTTAGTGACAAATAGGCAATTTGAACTACAAGTTTCTGATTCTGAATTGGTTTCTATAATCTTAGTTTGTAGCGTCTACAATATTCCCTGTGGGATCGGTATCCAGGACTCTACTAGAGCCTTGTATTACTTGAGTGATACGTATACTTGCGTTGATAAGAGTAACTCTGCGATTACTGAATATATTATACACTTTTATATTAAATTCTTACAATATTAAATTTATGCATAGTGCGCGGAGTGGTTCAAGTTTTTTGCGCCGTTGCTGGGGAATATAACATAGTTAGAGTAACGGACAATTTAGGACTATTAGAAAACTTTTTAATAGAATTGCAACTTATTATCATATTTAGTCAACTGTTTTTCTGTGAACTGATTTCAATTGTATGCGTAAATTTGGACCTGAAAATCTTATACCCTACGATTCAGAATTAAAATGTACTACTAGGAAAATTAGAAAACTGAGACAATGGAAAACAACGTAAACAACCAAAGAATAGAAAATGTACATCAATCTCGAACTTTAAGAGATTACGCTAACTGATACACCTTAAAAATATAATATTTTTATGCACATTTTATACCAATTTCTAATGATATTGCACTTTAAAGGTATGTTTTTTGTGTTTTTGGTTGCAGGTGCATAAAATTGAAGAATTTGGAGTAATTTGAGTAAAAGAAACAAAAAATGGACCAAAATGGAGCATATCGGAGCAAAACGGGTTGAACCGGAGCATACCGGAGCAAAACGGGTCAAACGGGACACATTTATACATGTATCTGGCGCCTAAGCGCCAAAATTGGCGCTTAGCCTCCAAGGCATTGGCGCTTAGCCTCCAAGGCATTGGCGCTAAGCGCCACCAAGTCGGCGCTTAGCTGTCAATGATAGTTGGTGACTGTTTTGGGCATAATTTCTTCAATATAACTCGGATTTTGACAATTTTTGATGCGTTGCGAAGCTTATTTCAAGGGGCATTCATTGGAAATGATAAAATGGACTTTCTAGAAGAGTTGGGGCAGTTATAAGGAGTTATTATTGAAGAGATGTGTCTCTTGGAGTGAAAAGGCACTTAAGGCATCCCTTTGGAAGATTCATTGAATGTGGACTCTTTTGGAGAGAAACTTAAGCAACTCTTGGGATATTATAATTAAGGCTTGGAAACTCTTGAAAAAAAAGATTTAGAGAAGGGAGAGGAACTATTAGAAGAGGAGAAGAAGGCCAAGAAGAAGAAGACTTGGCTGTGAG
>CM040426.1:110441381-110453881 GCA_022702705.1 Papilionanthe hookeriana x Papilionanthe teres
CATGTTCTTTTCCAGATTTTTTAGGATTAATTTCGACATTGCTAGGCAATGTTCATTGAGGTCTGTAATTAATGAAATTAGCGATTTGACCCATCTGATTCTCAATATTACGGATAGCAGTGTTTTGATTTTGTAGCTGATTGCTTAGTTGTAAGATCAATTCTTCTACGGACAACTTTTTCTGTTGATTGTTATAACAAGGAGGGTAAGTTAGTCTATAGTTTGAATTTCCTTGATTGTTCCAATTTGGATTAACTTGATTATTATTCCATTGTGGATGTCCATTACTCCAATTAAAATTAGGATGATTTGTCCAACCAGGATTATAATAATTAGAATAAGGGTTATTAGTTTTACTAGCAATAGCTTGCAAAGTTTCCATTGTTTGAGAATTATCAGAATTTGCAGAATTATAATTACTTACATGCGATATGTTAATAGCAAAATTATCTATTTTTTTAGATATCGCAGCCACTTGTGAAGCTAAAATAGAAAAGCCTTCATTATCTTGAATACTGGCCATTCTTTTAGGATTAACCCTTTCAGAAGGCCATTGAAAATTATTATTAGTCATTTCTTCAATTAAAGTGTAGGCTTCTTCAAATGTCATAGCCATTAAAGAACCACCAGCAGCAGCATCAATAATAGATCTAAGTGATCCAATAAGTCCATTATAAAATGTTTGAATGATTAACCAATCTGGTAAAGCATGATGAGGGCATTTTCTTAATAGTTCTTTAAATCTTTCCCAAGCTTCATAAATTGTTTCTCCATCAAATTACGTAAATAAAGTAATATCATTTCTCAATTTAGCAGTTTTAGAAGGAGGAAAATATTTAGCAAGGAATTTTTGTCCCATATCTGACCAAGTTTTAATAGAATAAGTTGCTAATGAATTAAGCCACATCTTTGCTTTATCTCTTAAGGAAAAAGGAAAGAGTCTAAGCCTAATAGCATCATCAGAAACATTATTATACTTAAAGGTAGGACAAAGTTCTAAATAACTAGCAAGGTGTAAATTTGAATCCTCAGCAGGTGTTCCTCCAAATTTATTATTTTGAACCATTTGAATAATAGAAAGTTTAAGCTCAAAAGAATTAACATCTACAGCTAGCATTTGAATACTAACATGAAGTTCATCAGCTGTAGGGTTTGCATATTCCCTTAATGGTTTATAAATATTTTGTTCATTAATTTCGATTGGATTTTGATTATTGTTGTGTAAGTTAGTCATTTCTTGATGTTTAGAAATTTGTTTTCCTTTTTTAATTCTTTTAATTGTTCTTTCTAATTCAGAATCGAAAGGTAGTAATCATTCTGATTCAGAACTACGCATAAAATTTAAAATATTTTTTTTGTTTTTGTTTTGTTTTTGTTTTGTTTTTATGTTTTTTTGTTTTTATTTTATTTTTCTTATCATTCTTTTTACTTTTTATTCTATTATATCCCCAGCAACGGCGCAAAAAACTTGATGCGATGCGACTTTATATATGCTTTTAAATACAAGAATTTGATACCACTTTTTAGAATAATTAATTCCTGACAAATGGTTTCAAAAACTTGATGTGTGATGTTTACTTTTACTTATGAATTTATATTTAGATTTTATAATAATTATTGTAAAAGTCACAATTTTAAACGCAAGTATACATATCGTTCAAGTAATACAGAGCTCAAGTGGACTCCTGGTTATCGATCTCACAAGGATAGTGTTTTCATAAAAAGTAAGAAATGTAAGAAATATTTTGGAATTTTTAAAATTAAAAGTAATATATATATATATATATATATATATATATATATATATAATTTTTTTTTTGAATTTAATATACTAACAATTTTTACTATAAGCGAGTAAGCAGTAAGCAGTAATAAAGTAAAGTAAGCAGTAATTAAAATTCAATGTAAGTATAAAAACGGCTTTCTCCTTTTCAACTAATCCAAGATTTTTAAAATAATTATCTTTTGTGATGAATTTAGATTATGGTATTATGTCAAATAGAAGCATTCATATTATTTACCCTTTTATCCAGGTGCAAAGAACATTGACTAATCTATAGATCGGTTCAGGATTTTTTTATTAGTAGAATGAGTTAATCTAGGCTCACACTACTAGATGTCCAAGGGTGGCTATGGTCGGCCCTAACAGTGCTCGTTCCCTTTCTATAAACCAAATTATTAGAATTTAGTCTGTCACTCTAAAAACTAATTATTTTTATGCCCAATAAATCATATCTTCCTATTTATTTTCACTTCACCTTGAATAACCCGCATAAAGCCTTCGACTACACAAGGATTCATGTGATATCTACTAGTTAAGAATTTATCTCCGGATAAGTCTCAAAATTCTTCAACAGGTTTTAACAATTTAAATGGCCAATTTAAAAAGTAAACTAAGTTCAGGTATTAATATCATCACATTGTTTAAAATATTTTAAATTTAATTCTCCTACAAAATTTAATTAATTTATTATCTTTTCATAGGTGAAAGGAGAAAGATAACTAACTACTCATAACACATTGAAATCACACAACAAAACATATTTATAAAACTTTGAACCAAGGTACAAATACTTATCTGAAGTGTTCCTTCAAGTGATCCGCTGACTTCTCTTAAATCCAAAGCAATGATGAAAGACTCCAACAACAAAAACACACAATAAATACTCAAAATAAACTCACTAAATACAAAGTAAAGTCGCTCCGTATGTATAGAAGAGACTAAGTAAAACTAGACGGGGAGAGAAGGTACTAAAAAAGGGCTAAAGATGCAAGAAGGGGTGAAAGAGACTATAGGGTGCGATTTTCTTTGTAGAATGGGCTCCTATTTATAGAGCTCTGAATTTGACTAGGGGTTGCTTAAGGCACCTCCTCAAAATTCATTCAAATTCAATGCATCTTCCAGAAGGTAACTGTCGTGCCTAGGCGCCGGGATTTGGCACCTAGGTGCCGGACTTCGTGACCAGGTCTTCGCACCTCTTCACTTTGGATCACACCTCTTCGCGATTAAAACCATTTCCTTGTGTCCAAATGCATTGTATCGCATGTCCTATATATTAGGAGTAACTTCCAGTCTTCTAAAAGCTCAAATAACCGCTTAACTCTGTCAAAATAACTCCCAAAAGTCATCAAAAAATCTTAACAGCGGCTGTATTGAGCTGGCACATAGGCGCCGGATTCTGGCGCCTAGGCGCCAGGCCAATAATTCCAATATTTTGCTCCATAAGCACCATCTTGCTCCGTTTTGCTCTTTTTTCCTTCTTTTCTTTCTTTGACTAATTTTTATCATCTACATCCAAAAACATGAAAATACATTTCATTAAAGCATAATATCCTTAAGAATTGAATCATAAATAAGACATAAAAATAGGTATTTTTTAGGTAGATCAGAGTTTTCAAATGCTTAAAGACTAACCTTTAAATACTTAGGAGGAAGAGACTAAGCATTAGGAAGCTCAATGGGGAGTTCCCTATAGGATGGTCAAGCCTTAGGACTTACCCTGGGTGGTTGGGTAAGACTCACACAAACTTACACATCACACTCTCACACACTACCTCACAACCCTAAACTAAACTTCTCCACACTTGATCCCCTACTCTTTTGGAAACTCATGTAGGTGGTTTCCCCAAGCTCTTAGCCCCAGGCTAGGGTTTGACTAGTACCATTACATAGGGAATTCCCTTGGTCCATGGCTCAGATGAGTTATCAATCTCACTCAACACCAAACTTTACCAACAATCCCAATTTTTGACCACTTAGCTCTGAACTCTACCAAATGACCAAATTATCCCTAAAACCCTAATTTTGTCCAAAATTCCCAAAATCAACCAAAATTACCAAAATCCCTCAAATTCATCCCAAAACATTCCACACCACTCAAAATACCAAAACACCTTAAATTTACCAAAACTCCAAAAAATTCCCCAAAATACTCAAAATTACCAAAATGCCCCATGCCCCTCCTAACTCAAAAACTCCAAAAATTCCAAAATTTCCAAGAATTCTCAAAACCTTCAAAATATTCTCAATTTCAGTTTAAAACCACCACATTAACCCAATTTAACAAAATTATCCTAATTTGACCAAAAGCCTCAAACTGCCTCTCAAAGCCCAAAATGCTCAAATCACCCCCAATGTCCATCCAGACCCCAATATTTCTTGATTTATATTCCAAACCAAAATACATCATCCCAAATACCAATCTAAACCAAATCCAAGCCCAATCTGACCCACAATTGAACTTAATTTTAACCCAAACCAAAAAGCCCCAATGTTGACCATATGGCGCAATTCCCCCAAATTAAACCTAATGTCAATCAATTCCCTCTAATTTTGGACTCTAAACCCTTCATGACATTCCCCTAAACCAGTTTGAACCCTCAATTGCCACCAAGTTGAGCCAAAACCTCACCCAAGTCAAACCAAACCTAAAATCCCAAAATTTCCCCCAAATGTGCCTCATGTCCAAAATCCACCAAATTGAATGCCCTCACCCTAAAATTTCCAGCCAATTAATGTTGGGAACTTTTTATAACATCCTCATAGAACATTTGGAACCATCAATTGGCCTTTAATCCAACTCTAGCCTAACCTAAACCCAAGCTAGCCTAACATGCCCAAAATTAACCAAATACCAAAATCAAGCCAAATTAACCCCCCAAACTAATTCAAAACCATTCTAATCCTCTCACAAACACTTTATAATAATCATACACACCATATTGAATAATCAATTAGGCATAACCTAAGTTTAAATCCAAACTAGCCCAAATTGAACCCAAATGATCCAAATTGAAGCCATGAGCCGAATTAACCAAATCAAACCAAATGCGACCAAACTAAGCTCACCATAGCCAGCCATTGAACCCCTATGACTAAGCTAGATCCACCTAGACCAATCTAGTTGAGCCATGGACCAAAGGTCCCATGATTTAGGATCCCCTCCCTTAAATGGATAAATCCTAAAAGGATTTACAATAAACACTTAGCCACTTAAGTTCATCACCATGATGGCCTGACCTTTGGCTCACCTGACTACTGGCCACCTCCTCTGGCCTAGCTAGCCAGCCTAGTTGTTGGAGGAGGCAAAATTGAGAGCCACCTCCCATGGACAAAACCTAAATTGACCCATCCAAACTGTCTCACCCTGATTGTTTAATTGCTCCTTGCTGCCCTCCACCTAAGTACTTAAACTCACCCAAAGCCCAGCCATGGTAGCCCCTCTAAGCTCCTCTATTTAAACCATCATCCTTGATGGGAAAAAAGTACGTGTGCACAAAACTTAGGGGAAACACTGCCAAATTGTTCCCAAAGCTAATTGCAACCTCCCTAAGCTCGTCCCAACTACTTCCCTGCCATTTTCCCCATAGTCTGAGCTCAATTTTGAAGTTCAAAACCTTGCTGAAACGAGGACACATTCCATTACCACTCTACACTGAACCAAAATCAAATTAACTGCACCCACACCATCGCCACATTGAAAGAAGAAGTTCCCCATCAAAGCCCCATCACAGAGAACCTCTAACATAGACTTTGGTCAACACTGAAATCGGTTCTGATCAAACATGGGTCCAGACATTTCACCAGGGCAAAAGGCTTCATCTAGAGGCTCGTTGTGACAAATCAAAGCTGCTACAACCATCTGATTGAGGCCTTCCCTCTCAGACATAAGTATTGAACTCTATCCCCCTCCCGAGCTTGTTTTGATTCTCCATGCACATTGGGTCAATTTCAGGCTAGGATAGCAGTATAGATAGGTTCGTCTAGGTCAGATGAGTCCATAGAAATAAAGCCGAAGCGATTTGGTTGAGTCTAACTTGCGTTCTTAATGCTAGAAGGTGGACAACTCTCGGGATGAACCAGTCAAAGACGATGAAGGACCGTTCGATCGCGCGTGTAATGCTTGGACGACCAGAATGAAACCTGATGGAGATCAGGTGCATAAAGTGCAGCTGCGTGGACGTCTAGTCAGATGGCTGCATCGAATGGAGCATGCCGCGTGGTCTTCCGGAGCTGCCTATGATGTTGTGGTGCCTCGTCACTTAAGTAGGAAAATCAGGATTAACTTAATTCCATTAAATCAGTCCAACTTTAAAAACCAATAACTTGGTGTAGTAAAATCAATAAAATAAAATAAAAATACCACCTTGCTTAGTGAACAGAGGAGAACAATGTGGATTTATTTTGAAGTTTACTTGATGAGTATTTTGTTTTTAGTTAATTAATACAATATGGACTCTTTTGATTCTTCATTTGCATAGACACTTCACCATAGCTTGATATTTGAGAACCTTAAGCTCTCTGTCATGGGGGATCTTCCCTGATTTTTTCAACGTCAGGGGAGATCTCTATGAAGAGATCTTTATTTTTCAATTTATATGAGTCTGTTTTGATATAAAAATTATAATAATTAAAATATTTATCAGAAAAATACAAAGTAAAATTTGGAAGGTTCATTGTCACCAGAGAAACATAAGAAAAATGTAAAATGAATTTAACTCGTTAAGTATAACCTTAATTATAATTAAGACCTAAATTCTAAAAAAAATAAATTGGATTAAATATAAATGAAAATAATCTAAAAATTATTCTTTATTGTAACTTTAGGTCAGAGAAACTTACCATAAAATTTTTAATTTAATTGGAGTTAATTCAATTACTTAAATGAATTTTTTAAGTTAAATAGCACTTTTGGCATTAAAAATAATTTTAATAATTAAAATACACTTCAAAAAATCACCAAATTAATTTTGGGAGTTCTCTGTAATTAGAGGAACCCTTGAAATAAAATTGTAATTAAAATAAATTTTTTTAAGCATTATTTTATTATTTAAATAATTAAAAAATTAATAAAATTCACAAAATTAATAAAATTGATAGAAATATTCTAAATTGCCTTCTAGTTACTTAGGAATAATTGGAATAATTTTTCTAACTCTCTAAATAGAGATATTAAATTTTGAAGGGTTAAAATTGTTTTTAAAGGCTAAAAATGGAATTTCTTTAATTTCTCACTAAAATAATTCTAATAATTAAAAGATAAATAAAAAAATTTATAATTTGGTCCTTTGGGTTCCGTGACCTCAGAGAGATTTTTGAAAAATATAAAACTTGATTTTCTAATTAAATAATATTTTATATTTAATTAATACTACAAAAATTGAAATAATTATAATAATTAAATTAAAATTCAAAAAAATCATGAAATTTGGTCTAAGTGATCCTATGAACTATGTAAACTTCCAATAATTTTTCTAGAGATAGAAACTTTATTTTGATTAAGTTATTAAAATTTCTTTGAAAATCTCTATTTTACATGAAAATAATTATAAAAATTAAATTAAGTTAAGAAAAATCAGATTATATCCTCTAATGCTTTAATTGATCCATAAGTGGGTTAATATAAAAATTTTGAGTTATTTGAATTAAATTTGATTAATTATAGAGTGTTAAGGCTTTAGAGGCAAAATTGTAATTTTGAAGAATTTAGTCTTAATCAATATTTAAGCTTAATTAAGTGGGAAATGGGTAATTGATCAACCTAAAAATATACTACTTTTATGTTATATTTTATAATGATATTGCACTTTAAAGGTATATTTTATTACGTTTTTGGTTGTAGGTACATCAAATTGAAGAATTTAGAGTGATTGGAGCAAAATGAACAAAAAACAAAACGGGTCGAACCGGAGCATACCGGAGCAAAACAGACACTTTTGTACCTGTGTCTGGCGCATATGCGCCACTAGTTGGCGCATAGCCACCAGGCAGTGGCGCTTATGAGACAGAAATCGGCGCATAGCCGCTAGTGACGATTTTTTGCTTAACTTCTAGAAGAAACGTCAGATTTGGACAATTTTCGAAGCGTTGCGAAGAGTGTCTCTTAGGTAATTCGATGGGAATGATAAAATAAACTTTCTAGAAGAGTTTGGGTCGGTTAGAAGGAGTTATTAAGCAAGAGATGTGTCTCTTGGAGTGAAAATGCACTTAAGGCACCCTTTAGAAGATTCGTTGAATGTGGACTCTTTTTGAAGAGACACCTAAACATCTCTTGGGAAATTATAAAAACACCCTTGAAATCTTAGAGAAGAGGATAATAAGGAGGAAAAGATTTAGAGAAGAGGATAAGAAGGTTTGGAGAAGATGAAAATCACTTGGGCGTGAGCCCTAAGTGGGGCGACAAGGTGAGAGAGAAAGAGAGTGAGAGATTTCTTATTTTCTTTTCACTTTGTTCTTGGAGAGGATTACAAAGAGATTGTTTTTTCTATACAAGGAGAGTTTGATTTTCATCAGAGATAAGTATTTTCATTGTATTTTAATTTGAATTTGGTACTTTGTTTGTATGAATTCAAAGTGTTGTTCAATGAAAAGTTGTTGTTTCTCCATGTGGAATGAGTAGTTTTCTTTACTCTTCCCTCTTACAATGAATTAGTATGCATATGTAGGATATAGGATTGAGTAGAGTGAGAATATATTATGATGATTTTACTTTGATCTTCATTTACATGTAAACTTGATCAACTTGCATGTTCGAATCTGTTGTGAAAACATGTAAGAACCAATGCGGTATTGTCTCAATCAACTATTGGTAAGAATCACATGAGATTATATGGGTGAGATTGTAGTCCATATAATTGAGTTCAAATAAATAGGGAGATATGAATGTTTAAGAGGTGTAGAATTAGAAGACTTTATGGTGACAGACTAAAGCCACTCATTTGGTTTGATGTGAAAAGTTTTGTATGAGATGTTAGCTCCCAAGTGGAGGGAGAAGAGGGAACTCTAGAATGAAAGCTAGTATCTTCCTTACCTAATCCATCTTCAAGATTTCAAAACATCAGATTAACCTATGTTCTTTATAGAACCATGTACGGGTAAAGATAATAATTGCTCATATTTGTCACAATCTCTCTCGCTACGTGTTTTACTTTTACAGAGGTTACTAATTTCATTGTATGAGGAAGAGTACTTTTAATATATTAAACTCCCATTTTTGATTTTCACTAAGTATATTAGTTTAGAAGTAGTATTGTAGTAATAATTATAGGATTTAATCAAAACCAAACTTTTATCGACCTTCCAAGCTAAGGAGTGTTATTATAGACTAGAACTTCTCTTGAAAGCCACCGTGATTAACCGCATTCTCCGTGGGATCGATATTTGGGGCTTAATCAGAAAGCTCTATATTACTTGATAACAGTACGTATACTTGTGTAAAATCTCTACTATTTAAAGACATAATTGAAATCTTACTTTGCTTTGGAGTTAAGTTTTTAGCACCGTTGTAAATGAAGAAATTTAATCAAGAAAATTAAAGAATTAAACTATTGTATATTGTAATCGGGGATCAGTATGAATGATGTTAATAAACATGTCTGAATGATTGAAATACATAAAGGGGTAAATGGTAAAAACTCATCTCATTTTTGTCACATTAAAAGATAAGCTTATAATCTTATTAATCACATTAATTTGGATGAAAATTAAACTAAAACGATTCTTAAGGTTAAGGGTTTGACTTTGGAAGTTAATAATCCACTAATGTAATACCCCTACTTGATGTTTAAATAATAATTCATTAATTTGACAATAATCATAATTATATAACTTAACTTTTCTAAAATCACAAAATATACCCACTAAAGTCTTAAGGGCTTGGTAGTGAGACTAGGCTTAATTAAATTTGACTGATGAGGTTTATAAAAGCAAAACACAATTAATTTTAAACACATTTGAAACACTACAAGTCCATCAAAATTGGTTAAATTCTTTCATAAATTAAGTTGCCTCTAAAGGCCGACACTTTCATAACTCATAAATAAAATATCAAGTGATGTTTACCCCATCCTTTTGGGATAATTAAAACAATAATTCACTAAGCATAAGGGTATGAAATAGATGAACCATTTAATGATTATGATAAGTCCAAATGAACTTAAAAAAGTTCAAAAGGATTGTGAAATATCTAGGTATTCCCTAGACCTTCTCATAAATCTTCTGGATATTTGTAGGATAACTGAACCTATCATACCTATTAAAGGAAAACATCTCTCAAAATGAATAAATAAGACCCACCAAGTTATGACATAGGATTTTGTAGGCATGTGACGAACCTATCTATAGGCTTTTCCTTTCCTGCAAATTATAAATGTTTACTGTAAAAGATACTAAAGTTTCAGGTGGAAGAACGAGAAGACTCGCACGGTACACTTTTACAAGTTTATAGCACCTATTTTTCAATATTTCATTTACTATACTTTTCTTTCATATAAGCTTGCATGCTAAACAACAATGTCACCCTGCATGAAAACCAAAACTTTTAGGATAGCTACAAAACTGAAACCAAAAATCAAAAATCAAAACAAAACAAGATAAAATTCATCTCCACAACAATCAAATTATAAGACAACTTAAATTTAATCACAAAACAAAATAAAAATCACAATTGCAACTAAATTAAAAAACGTCTATCGGATGATCGAGAATACCTCGAAAAATGAAACCTACGGTTGCTAACGAGAATTCTCACAATCTAAATGAAAGTATGGAACTCATTTAGTTAAGTTTAGTAAATTCATTTGGACTAAGTGAATCCGAAGAAAATAGTGGTGTCAGAATGAAGGAACCGTGGGATCGTAACCGGTGTCGCCATAATTAACTTAAATATTCCCCTAAATAAGATATTAAGACACCTCAATTTAAACATTTTCAAAACATGATACTTCTCTTTTCTCTTCATTGACACTTTTTTAAACTAAACCTGCTACGATAAGGAGCTTAGAGCATGTATAGTGGGCAGCACGACCATCTCCAACAGCAAAACTTCTTAGAATTAAACAAGCCATAGGACTTCGGGGTAGCTTGCCTAGTGTAGCATAAATCCTCACTTTATCCCTTTACGCCTTTGCACCTAGTGCAATATAAGCCATAACTAGTCTTAGGATGTCGAGGTTGTCATCAGATATGACATAAATCCTCCCATCTTCCAGGCTATTCAAATGATCAGTATCAAGTGAATGCAAGCCCTAAATAATTAAATTGATAAGATGAAACATTAAATTAATATCTCAAATTGAAGCCAAACAATAGGCTAGTTCGGGAAAACATCGAGATTCTTCTTGGATCTATGTTCTTCCCTAGTTCTTTTTTCTTTTAAATTTCTACAATAACTATTCCAAACTTGAGCCACTCACCTATTGGATTTTCCATTATCATAGTTTTTTAAGAACTCTACCTTTTGAAAGTCATGAATATAAGTATTTTCTGATATATGTCAAGAGTTCTCTTAGGTAACATCAGTTATCTAAGATAAAATTAACTATAAGGGTTTGCCCTTATAAGAAACTTTAAGACCCCAGATTAATATAAACCATATCTAATTCCTTCATATTTGATAGGGAAATTGTTGGTCAACAAAAATGGTTCGTAGACCAAACGAATATCATATATCTTTAGTTTATTTGATCAAGCCTTACCACTAAGCAATGTATCCATTCTTCGGGATAGATACATGGCCCGCGGTGAAGTGCTTGATTGTTTAAACTAGTGTTCATATGAGATCGGTTTGATCTCATATTTTCAAATTAAAAATGATATTTTTTGAATATATATATATATATATATATATATATATATATATATATATATATATATATATAATTAAATCTTTATTTCTAAACCCACTTTTGCTACCAACAGTATTATTTTTGAATATAATTGTAATATTCTTGCTTGGGTCACATGCTTGAGATGATCCCATATTCTTGGACAAAACGTCACGCATTTGTAGTTATACAAATCAAATTATTTCAAAGTTAATCTACAATTATTTTACAATGTCGTATAAATAAAATGTAGTGTATGTAATTAAAATAAATTACATGCATAAACTTAAGCAACATACCAAAATTTATAATGAATAGTTCACAAGGAATTTTACTTGGCTAATCATGGTCTCTTAAGTGGTCTCAATGACAAATAAATTATGACCAAAATGCAAAAAATAGGTTTCCAGGAAGGACTTGAAAAAAAACAGTAGAAAATTGAGCTTAATTAGCCAACTATTAGCCATAAAATTATCATGTATATGTGTGTGTGTGTGTCGCTCTTTTATATAACGATTATGATAATTTTTATTAAAATATATTTTAATGAAAGTTATTTTCTCTGAATTTATTTGATTGCAACCTGTATTTACGTTAAATAAGATTTGATAAACCCAATAACTCCAATTTCTTTGTTGATGAAGATGACGATGTAGATGATGCTCCAAGCAGGATGGAAAAATTTTAAATTCGCATTACAATTATATTTTATGGCTCTGAATTTACATCGTAAAAGAAATGAGATGGCAGAAACAATAAGAAAAAAAATCAATTTAAAGAAGCATTAAATATAATTGAATTTAGGGCCGTCAAAACGGTTCGTTGTTCGCGAACAGCTCGTGTTCGGCTCGTTAAGAAGCTTATGTTTAACTCGTTCGCTACATTAACAAGCCTTA